>CAJHQP010009047.1:0-24101 GCA_905132765.1 Moricandia arvensis
TCTTGTTTATAATAACAATTCTTCTAGTTTTATATGATGTTGCAAATGTGCATATAGAGGCATTCAATAGGACATGAAGGTGGTGAGTGGTGGAGTGGTGCTTGTAGAAAGCTTTAACAGTGGCTTGAACTCAACCTCGCGCGAAACGGGGTTAGAATTATGGCCAGAATCACATGATTCAGCATCTTTCTTTCTCAAGTCCAAAACTCCAACAGAAAAACTTGTGTAAATAAGTGTTGTTTTTATAGTATACTTTTGAAGAGTTAGAAAGTTATCACAAGGATCCTTCCACTTCTCAGGAACTCACCGTAGAATGTGCGTTTAGGCTGCACCTTCTTAGATAATAATATATCACGTGACTGCGACATAAACCGCACGGGACTAAGAATATAACAACCGATGTGCAGCACAGAGGTAGTGCAAGAGAGTGGAAGAGAGTTAATACACTAGAATTTTTTTACCAATAGTAATTCGAAATCAATCTTTTTGACTATTTTTTCGTTTTCCCATCACCCTTTATGAATTTTTGCGAGGTTAGGTTACAATAACATTTTTAAATGCATACCAGATTGCTAGTTAAGGTAGGGCGACTTTGTTGCCACTCCGGCGTGACGACAAGGCTTTTATCTCTATGTTTTCAGTGTGTAAAGAAAGTAGTGCAACATAATGGATAGAGTATTTTCTTCGCAAATATTGAAGTTGGTCGAAAGTATGATTTATATCCGTGTGGGATGTCCAAGTAAAATATGACTTAATTAACAAACTTAAAACGTGTTGGCGTACTAAACTTTTTCTTTTACCACTTGACCATAAAGTCCCGCACTCTAGATCCTGAATTACTATTTCTGTTTTGAATTCTAGGAAGTTGTAACTGACTGAGAGCACCCTTCTTTTGATTTCTCGTTTATAATAAGAATCTTCTCGTATAAAGAATTTGCAAATGATCCAAGTGGTGGCTTTCAGTTGGACATGAAGGTGGTGGAAGTGGTGTTGTAGTCAAGTTAAAAGCAAGACAAACTTTAGTTGAATACATGAGTTTTTAAAATCAAGCAATAAACAATGAAAGTGGCTTAAAAATTACACCTAGTGAACTAAATCAATAAGCTAATGGGCTGAGAATCACATGAAACCACATTCTTTCTCAAGCCCAAACTCCAACAGAAAACACATGTGTATATGAATGAGAATGTGAACACTTGATAAGTATAGAGTTTACTTTTCAAGAGTTAGAAGGCTTATCAGCAAGATCCTTCCACTCCTCACCTCACCTCACCACATGTGGCGTCTCGGGCTCACCTTCTAATATAAGTATATCACGTGACTGAGACAGTAAACACGCACGGACATAATAGATATAAAACAATGGCATGTGCAGCAATAGAGTAGTGGAAGAAAGTGGGCAGGGACAGTTACTAACTAGTATAGATATAGAGTATAAAATCATTCTTTGACTTTTCCACGTTTTCCAATCACCTTTATAATCTTATAGATACAATCAAATCTCCAAAATGCTATACAGCAGCTATAAATAAAGTTAGTTAATTACAAACCGTGACAAAACCAACCCCCTGATTGTTGCAACTCCCTCTTTAATTCTCACTCTCCTCTTCACTAGTAGTCACCTTTCTTTAAATATAATTTCATAATCAAAACCCATAATTAAATAAAAATTAGTGGACCAGTAAGTGTTTAGTGTTTGTGATGGTGCGGCTAATCAGCAGTGAAGAAAAGATGCCACCAAGTTTTGATGAGTTGTCACTTTCTATCAGATTCTTTAGAATCGTAATAAGACGTCAGACTCTTAACGCTTAAGGAGATGTGAAGAGAAACATAAGGTAGTAATGGTTAATCAAACTCTAAACGAACATTGGAGAGCTCTAGAAAGCACAATGTCAAAACCAAGAGTCTTAAGAAGCAAAAACAGTTCTGAATCATTAAAGTTTCAACCTTTGATTACTTATCTTTTACATCTCAAAACAAAACTTAAATAAAATAAAAACTCCTAAATGCAAAACCCGGCTACTTATTGTCTTAAGATCTTATACTTACCTCCGGAACATACACTTCTTTGTATGTCTTATCAAATACCAAAAAACATAAAACTCTTCTCACTTAAAGAAACTCCCTATTTATTTTAAGCTGCAAAACTTTTCATGGGGCAAGTGATGTTGAGAGGCGAGGCTTGATCAAGGAAACTCGACCCAGCTAGCTCAAGCTCCACATCTGCAAAGTCGAAATCCGGTAGTGCACTCGGACCAGTGTCTCCAAATCCATCAATATCATCCAGCAAACCAAAATCATCAAGCTGATCATCAGTGAAGAAACAATCAAAGTCTAAACCAAGATCGTTTCCACCACCACCAACCATTGGTCCACCGTTATTACAGAAACCAAGATCAGGAATCTGTAGCTCAGCAAAGTTGAAATCAAACAACACTTCCTTGCTCAAATCAACATCATCATTTGTAGTGATCTTGATCTCTTCTTTAAGAGCTGAAGCTGAAGTCTCTTGCTCAGGAGGATTTGTAGTTGAAGATCGTGAGCATTGACTGTTTTCAGACGAGGAAACATCAGGCTTAGCATCCTCAACTACAGAGACTTGATCATCAACGATCCCGAGAAGTTCATCATACTCTTTCTTCTTCTTTTTATAAGCTTGATGAGCCTCTTCTAGAGTATGAAAAGTACCTAACCATCTCCTCGTCTTGGTGATGGGATGCCTAATCTCAGCAGCCCACTTCCCCCACTTCCTCTGCCTAACACCAACAGGCTTGTTACCATACCTAGCACGAGAAGCAGCAAACAAAGCTTTCGCTTTCTTGCTCATGATCTTAGTAGTAACCTGTGAAGAAGACTCATCACGAGATGGAAAGTTAATCTCATGGACAATGCGTTTCACAGGACGTGGCCTAGGCTTCAACATCTCTTCCTCCTCATCACTAGAGGAATCATCAGTTGCGTACGGATCGGCCACAATGATCCTCACTTTTCTCAAAACTTGGGTTTCTTGAGGATGGGAGATACTCTTTGGTTTCCTCATAACACGTCGTTTCCTAATCGCTACCATTGTTGTCGTTACACAAAACCCAAATCCTCAAGAACACAAAAAACAGAACAGACTCTCCAGATCAAAAAAGGTTCTGTAATTTAAAAAAAAAAACTCAGCGAACTATGAAAAAGAAAACTTTTGCTGCTTTATGTGAAAACCACCAAACACTTCAACGCCAGAACAAGTCCTGAGACATTAAAACCAAACATGGGTTCAGTTAATCTCTGTTTCTCTGTCAGATCTCTTAAAAAGGGTCGGAGAAATGAGGAAAAAGATGATACCTTTTGGGCCTTAAGCGCATGGAAAGAGAGGGAATCTCGAGAACAAGCCTCTGCTTAGAGCAGAAGTGAAGATCGTTATCCAGACCAGAGTTCAAACAAGTAGATGATGAAATCGGACAAGAGAAGATGTTAATCAGAGATGAAATCAGAGCTTTTGATTCAAACCCAGCCGACATAAAATCCGCGTTCACAAACGCTTAAACGAGGTTCTTCTCACGAAACCCTAACTCTCACTGTTCCTGTTCTTCGTTTTAAGACACAGAGACAAAACAAAAACAAAAAAAGTAAGAAACCCACAGCTTAAACCCTAGAGAGAGAGAGAGATTAGAAATCTGGGGAGGAGATTTTTCTTTGATTTATATAAATAAAAACTCGATTTTTTTATAAGAGACGACGCAAATCTCCAGAAGAAGATGAAGAAAAAACGATTTTTTAATTTAATAAACTTATTGAGAAACGCACAAGTAAAGTATTTATTTATTAACCTTTTGTTTTTTGCTGTGAATCTCTTGTTTCAGTTTTTTTTTTGCACTGAAGAAGCTATGTCACACGCTCTTTGTGTTACGCTTAACATATATATACAGTGACGGTCAACAGGAACGAGCGATAAAAATGGGAAGTAAATATTCAGTTTTTTTGTAACAACCAATTAGAAAATTTAACATTATTATGCAAGTTAATCTTTTACTAATTTATAGCCTATTCACATTCATTGACCAACTAAAATAGTTAATGTACCTTCCGTTTTTTACAGAAGTACATAACAGTTTTTTGACTCTCTCGTTTTTTGCGTTACACATGTAATTATATAAAGAAAATGAATATTAGGAGAGTATTTTTATGGGAAGACATGGTAATTTTAACATTAATGGCGCATGAGTCATGCATCTATCATGGCCCGCCAAGAATCTCAGAACGTGGCTCTCACGCTCTCTTGCCACAAAAATCTTAACATCCGAAAAGGAAAATTCTGATTTACAAGATTTTTAAAAATTTAGATATGAATCTATTCTTTTGGTATAAATCTTCAAGTTTTGTTAAAAAATCCGTATTTAAAAAACCTATAAACTAAATATTTGGAACGAAATCTGCTAAATCTAAATTTAATATTTTTAAATTTATTAAATAAAAAACTAATATAAACAAAGTTCCTGCTTTTAATTTTTTAGAAGTTTAGTTAAACTATTTGAAACTGAAAAAAAAATTATAAAAAACAAAATTGTATGATGAATTAAAAACATAAATACTAAAAGTGATTAAAATATTTAGGTATACGGTTGAAATTATTTTCCAACGATAACCGAATGATTAATTTATATATTACCACTATACATTTATATTTATATTCTAAATAATCAAATATTTAACTTATATTTAAGAATATTTATTTTCAGTTGAAATTTCTTAAAACTGATAATATTTTAATTTATTATTTATGTTTAAACTTTATAACTTAACCAAATTTTTATTTCGTTATTTTTTTTTAATTTAGAAAGTTTTAAATATATTTTGAGTAACTTTGTTATATTTATTAAGTAATCTATTTCTAAGAATTTATGTATAAAATACTTAAATTGAACTTAGTTTAAGTTTTATTAGTATTTTTAATTTATAGTCTAAATTAAATAAAGTAGATAATAATAAACACAAATTTATTATTTTATATTCATAAGAGAAAATATTGGAGTCCAAAACGCAACAAATAGCAACACCTAAAGAATGGTTGATCAAATGTAACTGAAACAAGACAACAAAGGTGGCTTAGGCATATAAACATGTAAATCATGAAAAGGAGGTGAGTCATACTTAATGGTGAAGCAGGAGTATAAGGGTGGTCATTTTCAAACTTTCCAATTAACCTTTCTGTTTCTGATAGATCTAGCCACTAAAAGTTCTATTGATCGATCTCAACTAAAACTTTCATAACAATTTATCAACTTTTTGTTTAAGTAGCTTTTATGAGTATTATTTTGATGTTTTTTTTCCACGAACACCATGTATTAAGTTATATTAGATCGGTTACAACGGTTCCGGAAACCGTATTTACCGGCAAGTCATAACTTATATGAGAGAAAATGGTCCCACGTGCTCGAGCATCTTTAGCAAGATAGTCCGCACAAACATTTTGGGATCTAGGAATGTAAACTACCGAAAAAAACAACAAAAAAATCTTTAAGATTTTGGAGAAGATGTATTTATATTCTAAATGCAGGCCAATTTATGGGTTCTTCCACCATCTTGACAAGATCCGCACAATCTGTTTCAAACTTCACTGAAAGTACGTTGTGATCTCTTAGGCATGTCATAGCCCACACCAGTCCATCGAGTTCTGCGTGAAGAGCCGACAGACTCGTTCTACAACCCCTTTCACCATGCATCTTACCTCCCATGGCGTCCCTAAGATACCAACCGAGCCCACTATATTGTTCGTGATTTACCCACGAGGTATCTATCTAGCAAATAGGGACTTGATACTCCACCGGGGGAGGACATAGCACCCTCGTTTCTGAAGGTTGCGCTTCCATGTATGGATCTACTTCCTCTTCAGCTTCTTTTCGATTTGCAAGTCTTCAGCTTTTCGCTTCTAGAATCGCCAGTTGAAGAGTGTTTAAAGGTGTTCTCTCCTTGCCCTTAAACACCTTTTTATTTCTCGCCTTCCAGATGTACCATAAGATCCAAAGGTAGTTATTACGATACGGCTCCGGGAAACCTAAGGATTTTGCCTTCCAAAAAAGAAAATACATATTTTGATATATGGATGTACTCGAAAAAAAACTCGGAGTGGACAGAAAGTCCAGAAGAGCCCATAAATATTATTTTGATGTTTACATTCAGCCTAGCCAAGTTAAAAAGTTTTGACTCGAAAAAGAATCATTGTTGCTCAATCATATTGTATACTTAAAACTCATACATTTGGCTTAACTTAATAAATCACTACTTGCATTCTCTTTTTAGAAACTTTCATATGTTGGATTGGTACTCTAGGTATCATAACACCAGTAGTTGAACTTGTAAATAAGAGTACTTAGGAATGAAATTTTACACATCAACATAAAATGAAAAGATAATAGTTCATTCATGAGAACACCACGTCACATTTAGGTGAAGAGAGAGCATCATCAACCCCACAGAAGGTGATATGCATGGACTGTGACAATGGAAAACGCCATATACTACTTTGGTTTGAAAGAGTCATGATGCTGCTTATCTCTTGTAGATGTCAAGTTGAAATCTTTTCTTTGGTCGAGGTATTATTTTATTATGATTTTCTTGTCCAATTTTTTCTTTTTGCAATAAATTGCACTAATCTCATTCATATCATATGATAGTTTTTCCATATGAGCAGTAAAATTGTTTAGGATGTACTCTTTTTGTTTCACAAAGATTGTAACAAGCATTAAAAAGTAATTCAATACAAACAGAATGTATACTACTGAAATAAATTTTTGTTAAATTTTTATTGTGTTTAAATTTGCGGATTATAAACTACTCTTTTAGAATACAAATAGTAAAGATTTTATCCCACAAAAAAAAGTAAAGATAAAATGAAATAGTAAAATTTCTAATAATAAACTTGATCCTTTTTTCTATTCTATTTTCCAAAGAAACAAAAAGAGGAAGAAGGTAAGTGGGTCACGCAAACGGTGGCGCGTGACTCCAAGCACTGTTAACCTCACGCTGCTCTCTTTTACCCGCCATTTAGCCGCCTGCAACTCTCTATGGGTCCCACTTTCCCGCCCAAAAAAATAACTGTCATCACCAAACCTGTCTCATCTCCTCCCACGTATTCACTATTGTCACGTGCCTTTTGTCTTGTGCCATGGACTCGCGAACCCCTCTGTGTTTTGCTCAGTTCTCAAGGTCATCTTTTTATTAAATAATTTATGTTAACCGTTTTTTTCTCAGATGTGTAAAACGTACAGTCAAAAACCATATTGTTCTTTTTTTGTAAAAAATAAAGCTATTGTTTTTCTTTGTGAAAAAGAAACCTTATTGTTATAAGAGTTACAATATTAAAAAATAATCTTTTTATTATTGTCATAAGTGTAAATGAGACGATAAAATAAATGCTTAAATTAAAAATACATCAAATTTGTTAATTGAGTTTGTTTCTTACATTTTATCTATAGTTTATTAAGAAAACACATTTTTGTGTCTACCATTTTTTTAAAATAAATAATTTATAAATAGATATCAATAGATCATTATCCAGCTGCAATCTTATGAAACATTTTCTATTAGACTTTCTTGAATTTAGATTTCAATTTTTCGCATCTACAAATATATTTCAGGCGTACCCAACACACATTAGTAACACCAAAATACTTAATCACCAAAGCACATAAAACGCACCATGAACTTCACACAATGGTCAAATTCATTTCATAAAGCGTTAACACAAATTTCAACAAATTTATGTTCATCACAAAACACGAATTCTTATTCAGCTTTATTTTCATAACATATGTTTATATTATCTCTTATTAAAATTTACTAATTGATACAAAATATCTCAACAAATTTCATCTTAAATAATATATGAAATCTAAATAGTGTGTGTAAATAATAACGAAGTGAAGTAAAGCCGAGAAGTTGAAAGCGGTTTTACAAAAATCGTTGGGAGGGTAAAGTACTAATAATCCCTCTTATAAAAGAGGTTAGTCGTTCTCGTTTAATATATTATAAAACATGTTAAATTTTATTTATTTTTATAAATTAATACATTTTATATTTAAAATTATATAAAAACACACATATAAAAAAAATATTTTTTAATAAATTGCATTTATAATATCTTAGATCAAACTAATAAATTTAAAAAAGAATTTTAAAAATAAATAAATTATACGATTAATTAAGCAGTTAGATGGTCATGTAAGCGACTAGACAATTATTTAGATGGTCTAGAAGAACTAAACTCAAACATCTAAATTTTTAGATAAATTTCACATAAATTGGAACGGACGAGTAGGCTAACGTCTAAACGGCCGTCTAGTCGACTAGACGACCATCTTTTCGAACATGGCTAATAACTAATGAGTTTGATGACGCGTTCTTTTCCACCGCTCAGCACGTCTCGGCACACTCACTCGTTACAAACTTAAAAAAAAGTTGTTGTTAATTAAGGTTTATAATTAATTACTACAACGACGTGTCGAAGGGAGTAGTATAAGTTTTTGGGTGTGTGAGCAGCATCATAAGATCGTAGGGCTTACAATAAAGAATCTTGTGGGCTAAGACTTTTCATCTACTAGGCTTTTTGGATTAGAGTCCTTAGTCATAGACTGTTGCCTAACTTTGTTAGATTCTGTTGTATTCACTTATTAGATTTTAGCACGTGTATTAAGACAAGGATAAAGACCATCAAGATGGGGACAAGTTGATAAACCTATTGAGCTTTTTCACATAAGCGTGATATAAGGATTTATCAAATATATGTTCAATGGTTGGTTATAAAAGTCTTCATTGAGAGGAAAAAAATAAAAAACTTGTTGAAAATATGACGAATCATTGATCGTTACATGTCATAGATGCTCTGATGAATAGTCTTGAGTTTTGTATGCTGCAGACGATTGCATCATCATATCGTTTATGTACCAAAGCTTAAAACTTTACAAAACTAAAATGTAGACATACAAAATGATGACGCAACATATGTACTATGCACATTTAATGGTGGCACAATATACAATAGCGGCGAATAAATGTAGACTCACCTAAGTATTGTTGTAGCTAAGGTAATTAACATATAGTTATGGCAAATAAATGTAGGCACATCAAAATATTGTTGTAGCTAAGGTTATTAACATATAAACACACCAAAATATTGTTGTAGCTAAGGTTATTAACATATAAACACACCAAAATATTGTTTTAGCTAAGGTTATTAACATATAAACACACCAAAATATTGTTGTAGCTAAGGTTATTAACATATAAACACACCAAAATATTGTTGTAGCTAAGTTTATTCACATAAAGTTTTTGTTGAAAGTGTGATCCGGCAATCAGTAGATCGAACTTTCTGTGAGCAATACCAAGCCTTATTGTTTATTAGGAAGTTTTTTTTGATAATTCGAAGATGTCCGACAGAGTGAGATCCAACCGATTAATTTATTAGGGGTTTATCCACCCGCCGATCCTTCGGTATCACGACATACCCAATTGGTCGTTGCGAAATCTACATACCCATGTAGAATGACCACACATGTTTAAAGTAAATGCGAGGAAAACACCAAAGAGAAATAATACTTTCACTTGCAACTTTTATTCAGACTTAAAACATCTTCTGGTAAAAGACAAGACACAATCTGAAAACCAAACCTCTCTAATCTCTTCTCTCTTTAACAATCTCATTAATTCAAATTAATTTGCTCCACTAATACCCATTTTCCACGACATTTTGAAGTCCTTACCAACTAGTATCTCAAGTCCACTAACTTCAACCATCATACTCTTGTTCTCTCCTTCACCATCCAACCCAACCACATAAGTATGCTCCTTCGAGCTTACCTCAACCTTCTTCCCCTCCTTCGAGGCGACCGGACTTCCATTGATCTCAACCTCAGAAGCTTGTCCTGCTCCTCTAAGTCCCAAAACACTAACCTTCTCAATCACCCATCCTTTGCTCAACGCAAACTTCCCTTCCTTCACTTGTGACCACATCTTCACAGTTCCGTTTCCGACCGAGGCATAGAAGTCAACGTAAGTGGACTGTCCGTTTCCTAGATTCATCTCCGGAAGCTCGTCCTCGTCTAGGTAAAGCTTACCAGTCGCGTATCCCTCAGAAGCTCCAGCAGGGAATGTAATAACGAGGTTAAATGGTGTAGTTCTTGCTTCTTTCGAGATCAACCCTCCTTGCTGCATTGGTAATATAGTGTTTTGGTAAAGATGAACGTTGACAAAGTTCAATGGAGCTGGGAGAGTCACACGCTTCCCTTTCTTGGATACAACGGCTTGAGTCATGTCGAACATGTGGTACCAAGAACCTGGTGGGAACAATGCTTCTACTTCGGTTTTGCCTTGTTCAAGAACCGGAGATATCATTAAGCTGCTTCCTAGCAAGAACTGTCTGCTCGAGCCGTAACATTCAGTGTACTCAGGGAACGAGAAGAAGAGCGGTCTAGCGATTGGTGCACCGGTCATGTGAGCTTCGTAGTTAAGCGTGTAGAGGTAAGGAAGGATCTTGTATCTCATACCAAGAGCGTTACGAGCTGACTCAGCAACCGTGTTCCATTGGTACAGCTCTTGTCGTGGAGAGTAGTAGTTAGCGTGGTCTCTCGAGAACGGGTAGAACGCACCTACTTCGATCCAACGGTTACAGAGTTCCTCTGTTGGTTGAGGGTAGAATCCACAAATGTCTGAACCAACCATAGGAACTCCAAAGATTCCGAAGTTCAACATCGTTGAGATAGACACTTGCAAGCTCTGCCATGTTCCTTGGTTATCTCCGGTCCAATGAGCAGCGTACCGACCCGAACCAACGAAAGTGGACCGTGACAAAATAAAAGGACGCTTCCCTTCGATAGAGAGTAAACCCTTGTGTGTTGCAATGGTCTCGGAGAAGCCGTAGATGCTATGAGCATCATACTCTCTTACACCGTTGTAATGTAGCGCACTTGTTGCAATAGTCTTGAAACCGATGGGAGCTGTAACTCCAGTGGCATTGATCTTGTAAGGAGGATCATCCCATTTAGTCTTGGTTATATTCTTGCAGTCCAAGCAACAAATCCAACCAGGTCCTTCTCCTGTTGGACACTTCTTCCCTTTAGGGATCGTGCACAGACCAGAACAAAAGTTTGAAACCTCGTTCATGTCGATCCATAGACCATCTATAGGGGCTAGTTCATGGAAGCGGCGGATCTCTTCACCCCACCAAGAAACAGTTTTAGGGTTAAGGAAGTCAGGAAAGTGAACCGCACCAGGCCACACTTGAGCCAAGAAAGGCTTTCCTTCATACTTGATGAACACGTCATTGGCCATACCTCGTTGGTATACACCGTAGGTATCGTTGACACCAATACCAGGGTCGTTGATCACAACGTACTTCATGCCCATCTTGTGGATTCTGTCTAGGAAGTTCAATAGCTTGGCACGAGGGTAGCTAATGGGACTCAACGTGAAGTCTTTTTTGGCGTCCATGTGATCATCATCGTTCCAGATGACATCGAGAGGGATCTTAGCCTTTTGGTAACTGTCCACCACGTCTTCAATAACTGATAAGTTACGGTATCCCCATCTACATTGGTGAAAACCTATATAAAACAAGATTCATTCAAACAAGATTAGTATATAAAAAGATTGGTTTATAATTTATAAATCTGTCACATGGCCAAGATTTGATTCTCTCAATAATAGAAACGTGGTCCATATCTACCATGGACCAGTATCAAGATCGTACTGGGACCAAGAGTTAATTTTCAACACTAAAGGGAGAAAAAAAATCAACAAAAGAGGAAAGAAATGAAACACGTATTCACGTTCATTTTAAATTGGAAAACCATAACTAGAAAGCGACCTTCATCTATATTACAACATATCCCACAAAAAAAGGTAATCTTTTTTAAAAGCTGTGTCGGAGAAAGATCAGATCCTCTTTACTATGAACTTTATTACTACATGTGTCAGTACCAAGACCATTCAAGACATAGTTTAGTTTAAAAGCCAGATCTTCTTTTAATACAGAACATTAGTCTAATACTAGTTTCTAAGTAGCAATGATACGCAAATCTACTTTCGCGTGACCATTCTTTTGACTAAATAGTCAAACCTTAGAAAAACCTGCTAATTACTCGTCATTAAGTACAAGACCACAAACACAATCATTAATCACTAATCATCCTATAGAACAAAATCATCTTCTAATTTTATTTAATTACTACAAAATAATTTACATACTTTTCAAAAAACTGTTTCACTAATTTACTTATTTTAAAAAAAAGTTTCAAGTTTTTATACACTTTGATTAATTAATAATGATAAATTCAAAAATAATTAATTAATAAATTTGTTACCATCTAAAATTATTGAAAATGAACAATCTAAAAAAAATATTTATTTCTAATTTAGTTTAATTCTTTTTATTATTTCAAAAAGCCAAAAAAATAAATTATTTAGACACAAGAAACAGAGCAAGTATTAAACCGAAACAGAGAAACTATTAAAATAAAGCAGAGCAATAAGTGTGTGAGTGACTTTACCTAGAGACCAGTAGGGCATAGGAGCTGGCCGTCCGATTAACGCAGTGTACTGATCAACAACATCAAGAGGCGAAGGTCCAGCGACGAAGTAAAAATCAAAAACACCACCAATCACTTTATACGTCAAAGACGTTCCTCTATAGAACACATCCATACCATTACTATTCAAAAGCAGAACCGCATGAGCATACGGTTTACCTCCAACGTTCCTCAAATCCATATAAACCGGATGCGAACCGTACAGATCGGTATTCAAATTAATCGCCGACACATCCTCCGTGTAAAGCGTGTACGGTTCGTTAGGAACCAACTTGATTCCATTAGCTTGAGAGTTCTCGCCCAGACCGTATATGGACGCGTCTTTAGGTAATGAAGTTGAGATCTCGAGGTACTGGTCTTTAAACACCATCTCACCAAAGCCTGAGTTTGGGGATGAGCTTGTGTTGAAGAGTGTTTGACCGTTGGATCTACGTTTCACGGCGAAGCTGAACGGATCCGCCGTGTAGCTGAAGGTCAGCTCGGAACCGGAGATTTCTTGGACTGTTATTGGAGATTTTCTTGATTTTCCGATGGCTTTTCCGACCGGTGGTGGCTGGTCTCGAGGGAGGAGGTTGTAAGGAACCTCCCATCGTTGTTTCTTGGCGTCTGTGATGTGAACACGGAGGCGATTGTCAGTCTCGTGCCTGTGGGAGATCCAACGGTTAGAAATGGAAGTGTAGTGTAGGGTGCGAAGTAGAGGATTAGTGGGTGACTTACTTGACGTAGAGACGGAGAGTGGTGATGTCTGAGCCGTAGATTTTGTTCTTCTGTTTGACTTGGAGATAGCCGATGAAACCACCGTCTGGTGATTCTTCGATGGAGATCAAACGGTAGCCTTTGCCGATGGTGTTGGAGGAGTGGGTGGGTGAGAAGCAGAGGATTAGAGCCACGAGAAGAGACACACATGAAAGAAATGTTTTTGGAGAAGCCATTGTAGTGTGACTCTACAGTGTTGAACTGTAGAGTACAAGCAATGAAGGGAGAGATAAAAGAAAAGAGTTGTTGATAAGTTTGTGAGACACTAAACGAAGATATATAAATAGTAGAAAATGTTTTGCCATTTGTTTATATTTTATAAATAAAAAACTGTTATTATTATTATATTATCCCATCTTTTTATGTACATATGCATATAAATCGATTGAAGATTCTATAAAATTCATTCAGTAATCCGTTTGGGCAACCGGTTAACTTTGACGCTGTTCTCGAGTTAACGTATGGGGAGATTTTCTTTCTTTTCTGTATGGTGGGCTAATTGAATTTAGGGTATGGGTAGAGAATTGATGGAATTATTTAATAAATGATTTTAATACAGCATTTCATGTTTTATCTTTTTATATTAAAATTATATAACATTTATCTGGATACTACAACATTTAATTAGATTTCACTTTTCAATAACTAATACATATATATCAATTTCATAAACTAGATTTTGATTTGAATTTTCAAAACACTGAATTATTTTTAATTATAATTTTTTAATAAAATTATAATTAAATCCATAATTTATGTACATTAATTATTTAAATTAATTCTTACAAAATAACATATGTACATATAGGATTAATATTTTCTTAAAACGTATAACTATATGTTACGTATGTTTTCTGTGAATGTAAAGCTTAATTAGTTTAGGTTGCAGCTTAATTTTAGCTTTTTCCTTTTTCATAATTTATGCTATAAGTTTTTTTTTTTGACCTTAAATTTATCACCTTATAATTGCTTCTAATGACATCTGAGTACTAAATATCACTTCATATATTTTAAAATGATGCGTCTTTTAAAAAAAATATATTTTAAATATATTTCCATAATGGAATGTGTATTCCATAGATAGATCATTTTTTAGATGTATAAATGAACAGTAAGCTAAGATCTATACATGTGTAGGTGTCAAAAATAATGTGACTTAGTTTTATTTAGTAAATGAATCAAATTTTGGAACATGTTGACATATCAAAACTGTTTTATTATATATAAGCTCTTTCCATTTAACCTCGTAATTTTAACTTTTAAGCTTGAAGGAATCTTCTTCAAAAGGAAGTCAAGAATTCGTTGGTTATCACAAGGAGATGCAAATACCACCTTCTACCATAAATCTGTCATCGCTCATCAAGGCCGTAATGCCATTCGTTACCTTATAGATAGTGCTGATCACAGGGTGGACCAGAAGGAAGAGATAATGAGTATGGCAGTGGAGTACTTCAAAAACCTTTTAGGCCAGGAAAACTCAGAAGTGCAACCTTATTCAGTCGAAGAGCTTCAATCTATAATCCCTTATCGTTTTCTTTCAGAATGGACCAGTGACTTCGTTGCAGTTCCATCCTCAGAAGAAATTACTGCAGTCATCTTTGGAATGCCCAAGAGCAAAGCACCAGGTCCGGACGGGTTTTCACCAGAGTTTTTTTGGGAAACATGGCAGATCGTTGGCCCTGACACTATTGCAGCGGTTCAAGAATTTTTTGTTAGTCGGAGAATGTTAAAGAGGTTCAATGCCACCACTATAACATTGATCCCGAAAGTCACCGGAGCAGACAAATTATCTCAGTTTCGGCCAATCTCCCTATGCTCCACCATTTATAAAGTCATAGCGAGGATAATTAAGAATCGCCTGAGACGCATTATTCCAGAAGCGGTCCAGCTCAATCAATCAGGGTTTGTTCAAGGCAGACTATTGTGCGAAAATGTATTATTAGCATCAGAGCTGGTAACAGATTTTGAAAAACCAAGTGACACTACTCGGGGATGTTTAAAGGTGGATCTATCAAAAGCTTATGATAATGTACATTGGGGGTTCCTCGAAAATATCCTTGCAGCTATGGAGTTACCTCATATTTTCAGGGAATGGATCAAAGAATGTGTTACGACTTCATCTTTCAGTGTGGCAATCAACGGAGAATTGGCGGGGTACTTCGAAGGCCGGAAAGGTTTGAGACAAGGAGACCCCATCTCCTCTCTTCTCTTTGTGCTAATTATGGACGTTCTTTCAAGATTATTGGATAAGGGAGCAGTGGACAATTCCTTTGGTCTTCATCCGTCATGTCAGGCCCCCTTGGTTACCCATCTCAGTTTCGCTGATGACGTTCTAGTCTTCTTCGATGGATCAGAGGACTCGCTAAGAGGGATTCTTCGCATAATGGAAGACTTTCGGCTGGTCTCAGGGTTATCTATGAACTATAATAAGACAGAATTGCTGATTGATGGTGGAAGCAGTTCTAGATGTAGAGAACTTGCAAGAAGAGTCGGCGTTGCTCAGGGGTCTCTCCCTGTGAGATACCTAGGAGTTCCATTATCCGCTCATAAGATGAAGAAATCTGATTTCAAACCTCTTCTCGACAAGGTAACCTCTCGCTTCAGATCTTGGACCTCAAAGCACCTTTCCTATGCTGGACGTTTGGAACTAGTCCGGTCAGTCATTTATGCTGTCTTTACCTTCTGGGCGTCTATTTTCATCTTGCCTAAAGACTGTGTGGATGCTCTGGAAAGCATGTGTAATGGTTTCCTATGGAAAGGTGATCCGAGTTCAGCAAGGGGGGCAAAAATTTCTTGGGCTTCGGTCTGTACCCCCAAAAGGTGTGGAGGTTTGGGATTGAAAAGAATTGCTGACTGGAATAAAGTACTTGCTCTGAAATTGGTGTGGCTGATTATTACAGACGATGCGTCTCTGTGGGCCTCTTGGATCAGAGTTAACAAGATAGGTGCATCGAATTTTTGGACACTGGAAGTCCGACAACAGGACAGCTGGATTTGGAAATCCATTTGCAGTCTCCGCCAGACTGCTAGGCCGTTTGTGGTGTGCGAGATAGGCTCTGGTATTACGGCTAGTTTTTGGCAAGACTCGTGGACTCCTTTGGGGCCTTTGATCGAATTATTAGGACCACAGGGACCTTTAGTGTCTGGTTTATCAATCGAGGCATCAGTGGCAGATGGTATTATCAATGGAAATTGGTGGGTCTCGAACATGAGAACCAGACATCCTCTTATTACGCTGCTCAAACAATGCTTACCTCCAGTCGAAGGCATTGCCAACTCTGAATCAGATGATAAATACGCTTGGCAGGTAGGCGACCATCCTCCGGTCCAGAAATTTCCTACAGCAGCAACTTGGTCTTTCTTGTTTCCTCCAGGACAAGCAGTTTCTTGGCACAAACAAGTTTGGTTTGCTGGTCATATTCCAAAACACGCATTTTTCACCTGGGTTAATGTCCGGCACAGGCTAACTACAAGGGACAGGATGAGACAGTGGGGTTTAGCTGTTCCTGCAGACTGCGTGTTATGTTCATCCCAAACGGAAACAAGGCAACATTTATTCTTTGAATGTTCCTTCAGCTCCTCGATATGGAACCACTTCATGCAAAAAACTAACATGCATCCTCCTCAAAACTTTGAAGACACTCTACAATGGCTGGACAGTCCTACCTCAAATAGCCACTTGGTCCTTATCCTCAGGTTCATTTATCAAGCTTCCAAGTATTCCATCTGGAAGGAGCGAAATGCTAGGATCCACTCTTCTCTAGCTCGCCCTCCAGAAGCAATCATCACAGACATTAAGGATACTCTGCGCCTAAGACTTGATCCTCTCTCCAGAACCATGTCATCGATCCAGGCCTCCTCTTCGACTTCGGTCCCTCCTCCCACTGTCTCACTTTTGGGAACATGGCTCTCTCTTTTCTAACATGTTTAAGTTTCGGTGTAGGTCTGTTTAGGTTTCTTCTTTTCGGTATTTTAGCAGCTAAGTTGTATTCGGACGTTTAATTATTATGGAAAGGTATTAAAAAAAAAAAAAAAAAAAAAAAAAAAAAAAAAAACTTTTAAGCTTTATATAATATCTTGTAATTCATGTTAGCGTGGTATCTTGTTATTGCGTTATTTGAGAATTATTACGTTGTTCAATAAAGCAATAAACTTGAAGAGTTTGAGTTGATATATATCAAAGAAAATAAAGAGGTGATTTGTTTCAACGTGGCTCCATACATCACGCATCTCGGTCTCTAAATTGAAAGCGTGATTCTCGCTTACCAAAATAATTGCGACCTCTGTCAGCTCAATTTCCACGTTCACTAAGCTATTACTATTTTTTTTTCTTTTTTTTTCCATTCAAGTCTGATATTATATCATAAAGTACTGGTAAAACTAGCATATGCATAAACATTTTTGCGTTAACGCTTACCCACTAGTGAAAAAAACGCAGACTAGCTAAATGTAGATATCAAGAACAAATAATAAAAAGAACAAAAAAATGCGTAATAGCATAGTTTACTAACTAGTGTAGTTTTACGAATTTAAATGAAATCATGTATCGTGTGTATGAGACCATTCAACCTTTAAAAAGGATCATATACTAATTAGTTTACAAGTGTTTAAAAAAAAAGATAATCTAGTTTACAATACTGATGACATTTCCACATGAAAACAAATGTTTATTAAATAAAATACAATGAGATGCAAAGTCTGTCTGGAGATGATGGACTTTGGACTTCCGACAAGAGTAGTTAAGGTGGTGCACGATCTTGTTAAAATACAAAAATGGATTATAGAGAGATTCCAAGATCGATGTTCAGCGTCTCGATTCAAGAGTTCTATACTGTCGACTAGTACCATCACATTAGTTTGTTTCATTATACAAATCACTTAATTCATTACCTGTATTGATGTGAACTATTCACGAGATTCAAATTTGTATTTCAGATGCATTCACCAGTTAGTTACGAAATATAATAATACCTTCAGCAAAAATATACTCAACTAATTATTTGATTTTTCTTTGACTGAAATATTGAATACTAATTAGTGGTATTCATTTTAGCTGGACTATATTACAACTTTAATAATAATCCAAAAAACAATCAATAATTATTTGATTTCTAAAATAGTCTAGCCCCAATCTGGGAAATTACCTTAATCACTAAACATTACAAAGCTATTATGATCCATAGATTATCAGTTTTTTTAATGAAAATTAATCCGTAAGTATCTATAACTCCACAATCTCAAATTCGGGATCTTGGTAGTATCTAATAATATAAACATCAGAACAACTTTTAAAAAATTTGGAATTATTCGGTGGTATTTCAATAATTTAATGTTATATTTTAATAATTTTCTGCCTAACGGAAGTTACCTTTACTTTACACAAATTAATAACCTACAAACCTGAATTAAACAAAACAAACAGAATAGACAAGAAAAGGATTTATGGGGAAAGCATCAATGTAGTTCTCGAGGGAAGACGGTCTCACCCAGATCCCTTCCCCAAATCAATTTTTCAATTAAACTAAGATAAATCTAAATTCAAGATCTCGATCTTGGTCACTTTCATTTCAATTTTTTTAATTAAATAATAAAACGACTAACATATTAATTGAAGACATATAAGTTAATATATTTTCGTTTTTTCTATAATATTTGATGGAACAAAATTCAATCGACTAATCTATAAGGTTCTCTCAATAATGTAAGAAAAAATAAATATTTATATTATCTGACCATATATAAAATTAGTAATTTTGTATGAGACAAAATTGATTTTTGACATGTACTAATATAGTAATTTTTTGTCTAATAAAAATCACTAGACCACTATAATATTTTTAATTAATAAATATATCACGAGAGTGGAGTATATGTCATTCAAATTTTTGTAAAACTACATTATCATAATATGTAATAAATTTTTATTTTGTTTATCCATTGTATGTTTGATCTTTCTATAGTATGTTAGAATACTTTTTCATGGAATTTGTTCTCATATATACGTATATTTGATATTGTAGGAAAATTTTCATTAATAAATCTTTTATTTATAAAAAATAAAAAAAATCTTTTAACATAGAAAAAGATTTTATGGTACCGACGTTATGTTTGATCACCCTCTCTCTTTCTCATTTATACGGCCGTTAAAATCAGAGATTGATGATGTGTCTGAGTGTCTGACAGAATCGGAAAAGAGATTTGTAATTAAGGAAGAAAGAAGAATGGGTGGGCCAATCGGCGTGAAGAAAGTGGGCCTTAATACGTGGTAAATTAGGGCCTTCATCACGTGTAAATTCATGCGTTGCCCATCTCTTCCTCCACTCTCGTGACTTCTTCTCTGCCGCTAGGGCCGTTTTTTTATAAGAAAGCGAGAACATTATTGTCTTACTTCTTTTATTTGATCACTTCATCAAGAAGAAGACAAGTTTATCGTGCTTCGACCATTTTTTTTATCACAAAGTATTTTTATATGTTTTCGTTTCTATAACCTGGAATGGATAAATAAATAGCTTATAGTTATTGTACTAATCAACGATAAACTATGAAAGCCGTTATAGATCTTACTTCTGTTAATGAGCTATATTTGTTGTGTTCGCTTTTGTGTATATGCTGAGTGTTTTTCTAAAATATAAATAGTATTATTAAATCAAACAAAAATCAGGAAGTAATAACATCCGACTACAAACTAGCTCCTATAAAAATAAATTAACTAATTTTAAAATTAGTTTTGTTCGGTCCATCACCATGGCACATTTCTCTAGTTCGGATTCAGTTGTATCGAAAATCTAAAGCTGTTCTCAACCTTATAACCTTAGGTGAAAATTTCATATAAATATATATATAACTGTTATACTATTAAATATTATATTTTGATAAATATTCAAACAAAATATTTAATTGATGAAAATTTGGTGTCTCTGATTGGATTGGCTGCACTTAATCCGATTTAAAATTTATAACACAAAATATATTATTATTATTATTATTATTATTATAAAATGTTGATAAAACAAAAATAGAGGCCCCAAATGAAATAAAAACAGAGACGTCTAACTAGAATGGGTGTTTATAGTGGGATAGGCACAAGAATAGGACCCAGCTCGTTAGCCAGATACAAGAAGAGAGGCCAAATTGTTATGGCCGATACAATAAGAGAACCCATTTGTGATATATGGTTCTTAACCTAAAATCCTAAAGACATAGTATTTGTTATAGTTTATTTGTTTAATGGTTATTTCAAATGCATTTTACAATTTGCAAGTTAGTTTATTAATGCAGTTTTTTTGGTGAAACTGTTATTAATGCAGTTGACTGACTGATTGTAGTCTGCAAGATAGAAAATGAACTTATTGGGTGCGAATCCATTAATGAATCTTCTATATCACAAACATACATATTTATCTTCTAGTGAGTAGTATAGTTTAGTTTATGACCAGGCTTGGGCTTTTGGATTCAGAACTGATTTTCTCGGATTCAGCTTCCTAGCCTCCATTCGTACTTCATATATGTTGAGATAATCCTCAAATATCTGAAATTCATACTATTAAAATACTATTTATACATAACTTTGATTTACCGTGTGATATAATTAATTGGACTTTTATATCAACTATACACCATGATGTATCATTTAACAATTTAATTATTCAACTAACTCAACTAAATATTTAATATTTTAAAAACAAACACAACTAAAAAGATATTCATACAAAATTTTATAAGGTTGCAATCTAATCAAATCTATATGTAGATAAGAAAGACGAAGAGTAACTTTATGGACAGCTCTTTATCTCTCTTTTGCCAAAAGGCTACAACTTCATTTCACCAACAAAAACATTATAAATTTTACTTGATCGCTGCTTTCCGACTACTGTAATGATGTATTATTGAGAAGCTATGCTCGACTTTTTGTGGTATGGCCTATAGCTGAATCCCATGTAAACAAAAGTGGTACGGAGTGAGGATTTTTCAGACAAGAAGTTATGGGAGATTGGGAGTGATCACTGAGATTTTAAATTATAGTATTAACGACGTTTTGAAATGTTATTTATGTAACATATGCTGCTAATAGAAAAAAAGTCCTCAGTATCTCCAATTTTGAGAGAAGTCAATGAGTTATGATAGTTGTTCCGAAGAGTATACTATATCTTTAGGCCTGATATTGTCTTCTTTTTTTATTCATTGTTTATTCTTATTGAATTTGACTAAAAATCATTTTTTCTCGCATTGAATTGTGTTTTTGATCACAAACTAAGTGGGATGTGGATTTGGATCGAATATGGATCAAATTTCGCCTGCTCTAGATCGAAAATATAGTGCAGTGTAATTCTAGTTTACCTCCATAATTAAACAGTACGTTTGTGTCGATTTTGACATATATTACTTATTAATAAATGGACAATGTATTTTACAATATATAAAATACCATGGTTTTAGTAATATAACATAAGTTTTGACTGAATGGTATTAATATCGAGAAACTTTTAGTGAAAATTTATTTACTATCGATTCCGCATATATTTCACCAATCAAGTGAAAATACTTTTCGTTCTTTTTATGTAAACTGTTTGTCTAGAAGAAAATAGACTCACTTATACTCAATGTATTCGAGGAGGAAAACATGGTACGCAACTTTTAATTTTTTGAGAATTTATTATTTTATTTATTTTACCATTGTAATCTCAATTACTCCATTTAGTGTACTCTGGATTACTCCAATTAATTTATTCTTAATCACTATTGTATTTACCAATCATACCCATATTGTTAACTAGGAGTATTATAGTAAAAGTATTTACTGATAGAATTTTTAACCTAGTTGCAAATTAACTAAGATTCTATGTTAATTTCTTTTTAAACAAGATGATGTGTGAAGTTAAAAAAAAACATGGGATGATGTGACAGTAAGCATAACTCGAAACTACAATGATTGCATCATTAAATAATAAAAAAAAAATTCATATATATATATATATAAGAGCTTGATTATTAGAGGATATGATTTTATTTTTTCGCTTTATAATATAGACTGTAAATTTTTCTAATGTAGGTGTAGATTCTATTGATGTAGATTTATATCTCTAATTTTCAAAACATTAAGTACAAAACTCTAGAAAATTTGATTTCCGAAACTAATAAATTTCTTGTTCAAAATTTTGAGCTATAACTTTAAATTATTTTTATAATTAGTAAATTAAAGTAGTTATAAAAAGAAAAAAAGAGATGTGAAAAGCACTTGGATCACTTACAAATCACTCTCTAAACTGATGTCAGTATGAAATATCTTTGCTTACCCTGCTTATTATTTTCTCTATCATTTTCTAAATTGGTTTCATTTGGTGTCAATGTCGGAAAGTAACTAAATATTTAATTCTCGCAGAAGCATAATCAATCATTCATCAGATCGCACAAATTATTTTGTATTCGAATGTCACTTTCATCTTTTGGTAAACTCACGAATAATAATCATCATATAGTGTGAATAAAACATTTGCATCTGCTTTAACAGTCATTGTGATTCCTAGAGGCCGCAAAACATTTGCATCTTCAGTGGAGATGCAGTAAGTAGTTTTATCATATTGCGTGAAGTTAACCTGTAAACTTGAAAATTTTGTCACGATTTGTTTATCTGCCTTTAATGTTTAAAATTCATATGCTTTCTCTCGAATCCACATAATCCCATTTTTTTTTTTGATATATACTATCGGCTAATTCGATCGATTTTGAGAAGACTAATCCAAAATCGTAATAATAGATTCTCTAGCCCAAATTTTAAATATATTTTAACTAATGTCAGAAGTTAGACCGATCGTCTGCTACATCAAACCATGTGAATTACTTAGAACGAAACCCAAAACCAATCAAATATCGATAATAATTCCCGTAAAAAATGAACTTAATACCAATTTGAGTACACTCCAAACTTTAAGAAATTACCTAGACTAATAGTTTATCGATTTGGTATGGATAATAACAACATATATTACATATTCATACGAAACTCAGATTCGTTTCATTTAAAAAAGGAACCCGAATACATCCCATTTTCACAAGAAAAACAAAAACAAACAAACAAAAAGGGAGAAAGAAGAGAAACGTAGGCTTACAGAGACGGGAACAAAAGCTGATCATACGTGCGTGGATGCAAAGAGCAACAGCTATTACTTATCAACCACAAATTCAAAAAAGCACACTCAAGACCAAAGTCTCGTTTTGCTACCTCTATCTTATCTGATCTTTGCCACTTCTGCTTCTTTAACTTTCATACCAATTTTTTTTTTTGTATCGATCGTAAATTATTTTACTTTTGAGCATATACTACGTACATTTATTTTTTAATGAAAATGTGATGAAGAATCCTACCAAAATAAAGTTCAATGTAACTCTTTCTTTTGGTAAACATGACGAGAGATGCTAGACGGCAACAATAAGATTACTGAATAGTAATATCAAATTCTTGATAATATACTGGAGATATGAGATATTAGAATCTGTGAAAATCAACTTGAATATTATTAAAGTTATCAAGAAAACATATTTTCCCCGAATTAATATAAATTTCGTAGAATCTCAAGAAAGACGATTGAAGCTTCACAATTTTATTTTTTTCAAACGCTTCACAATTTAACATATTTTCCGATAAAAATAATATAAAAAACACTTCGAAGTCTACGAACAATTATTTTAGTCATCGGGAGAAGATTAATCTCATCGATCATACATGGATTAATATAATATTTTAAATTTATAGTAATAGTTAATGTATGCATGTTGGTT
>CAJHQP010009048.1:0-24093 GCA_905132765.1 Moricandia arvensis
ATCTCTTGCATTTTGGTATCATATTCCAATAGTATACTTTAGATTTATACTGTAACATTTTAGAGATTTTTAGCAAGTTTTTCTATAGTAAACATATTATTCTCAAGTAGATCCTATTAAAGCCCAATACAATGTATGATGAAAGCCCATGTCTCTAGGTTTAGAGTTCTTTCTTGGTTCATATCTTTCCCAACAAACGTAGTCAAAGCAAGAGATAAAAGTAAAACTTACGTGGCCAAATGATCAATGTTTCTACTATTGTACATTTCATAGTAGGAGACATACACCAAATCTAATTTAAAACTACATACCGTATGAAACTCAGCTATAATAACACTAAGCGGCTTCTGATCCATTTTGCATCCTACTTCAGTACATTTCCATGCTTTCAGACAATCCAAGAGTGTTTGGTAAAACACTAGTGAAGAGAGTAGAAAACTCAGGATAAAGTGTGAACATAGGTAGAAACAAACATTAGCTGTTCTCATTATTTGTTGGCATGGTATGGTACTCATGAACCATTATCTTGAACCCTCTACTCTTCCACCGGCACATGCTGTTAACCACTCGATTCACTATGAGAAGAGTTTTTTTTCTTTTTTTTTTTTAATTACTAGAAAATTCGAACCAAAACCTTTTCAGACCGAAACTATAGTATGTAATATGATTTTGTCCAAGCGGTCACTCAAACTAGAGAACTATGACACAATGGTCAGGGCGTAAGATGATTTGTTTTTAGGTCATCAAACGACAATGTCACAGACCAAATCGAAAACTTGTAATGCCAAAGTGTAATGTAAACATATTATGGAGTCAACTTACAGAGTTTCATTACAATGATATTAGAGCACCCGCAATGGGGGTCCTTAAGGAGGAATCCTTAAGAAAAAAATAATTAAATAATTAAATAATCAAAATAGTTAAGAATTCAGTCTAAAAAATCCTTATATAAGGATTGATTCTTATACTATTCACGACACGTGGCGGTCCGTTATTGGTTGATATTTATTTTTTTTATTTTTAATTTTTTTAAAATCTAAAAAAAAAAATAATAATAATTAAAAAATTAAAAAACACTATTTATAAGGACTCTAGGAGATCCACGGTTGCGGATACTCTTACATAGTTAAAAGTTCAATGACAAAAGAAGAGAAATGTAGAAAAAAAAAACGCAAACCGTTACGTTATTTCATAAACTCTGTTACTTCTTCGACACGTATCGCATAAACTCGCCGTCAGATTCTATCCCAGCCATCGTCTCCGGCGCTAACACCACCTCCAAATCCACACTCCCGTTTCCATCCCTCCCCGGAAACGCAGAGATCTTCCCATCGAATTTATTCGCCCGCCCGCTTCTCACCGCCACGGGCTTCCCCCACCCGAAATCATTATCGTACATCGGAAACCTCGGCGAGCTCCCCATAGTCACCGACGCACCGTCGGGGTTCCCGAGAGGAAAACACCTCGGATTCGCCTCCCAATCCGCCACAGTGTCTCGAATCTTCCCGTCTTGGTGAGCCGCCACGTTCTGGTTGAGCTGATCGGCGGACCACCGGATATCACGAGAGAGAACTTCTCCCGCCGTCGCAAACGTCGGAACGCTCTGGATCGCGTTTCCGAAGTATTCCGGATCCAGTTTCGGGCTCAGACGGTGGCGACAGTTCACAGCCATTCGAAACGTCGTCGTTTTGGAGCTAGGAAGCTTCCTCGCTCGAGTGATCGCTCGCCAGAGCAAAGCGCATAGAGACTGAAACGACGAGATCTCCACGGGCTTGCTTACCGTCTTTGAAACGGTGTCGTTTCGTAGTAACAAACTCTCCAACATTTCCGTTAGTTTACCGTTCTCTTTTCCGTTAAGTTTGTCATTGCTTTGCTTCCCCAACACCTCAACTCCGTTATCCACCGTCCAGCTTCTCTTCTTGTTCACCATAGCTTTCAGCTCGAGAATCTGTTCTCTGCTGAAACTGAAAATCCGTTCCCGTAACGCCTCGCTCTCGTTGAACGTCACCTTGGGCCCACCTTGAGGCACATTCAGCACAGCCGGTGAGATTAGCACAGACTCCCGCGTAAAATCAGGATGACGTGTTACATTCCCACCAGCTCCTCTCGACACCTCCGCGAACGTGTTAATGAAATTCCACAGCGACGTTCCGTCAGTCACGGCGTGGTTAACGGAGCATCCAATAAAAACGCCGTCGTTTAACTCCGTCACTTGAACGGCGAGGATCGGTCTGTTATGCCCCTCGTAGCTCACCACCCTGTCGTACGTGAAAAACTCCTTGACGACGTCCGGAACGTCGATTCCGGCGATGACCTCGCTGACGTGGACCGATTTCGCGGCGGCGGAGACGAAATCCGCGCCTGCGTCGTTGCAGGTGAGGAAGACGTGGCCGTCGTCGGAGGTGGAGAGGCGGCCGGCGAGAGGAGGGAAGTGGGAGAGGGTGAGAGAGAGGGAGTGTTTGAGGTGGGAGAGAAGCGCGTGGGGAGGGAGGTGAGGGCGCGTGAAGAGGCAGCCTTTCTGGATGTAGTGGCAAGAGAGCATGGGGAGATCGGAGACGGAGAGTTTGAGGTCAACGAGGGTTGACTTTTGGTCAGGGAAGACTCTGCTTCTTGAGATTACGGTTACAGAGTTCTCAAGAGAAGGCATTTTTTTTTTGTTGACTCTGTTTTTTAAGCTCCTCTCAGTGTGTTAATGGTGTGATAATGAGAGTGATGTGTGAAGAGAATGTGTAGAGACGATTGTATTTATAGTTGGAGGATGGAGAGAAGAGGTTCATGAATCAGATGATGACGTGGATAACTTTTATTTGGATTTATTTTAAAAATAATTATTGTTATTAAAATGGAGTTTATGTTCAACTTGTGTCACCTGTACTTTGTGAAAATGTTTCCTTATTTCTGAATATGTCTGATAATTTGATATTTTTGATGTTATGTTTTGTTTTGCTAAAAGGGTTTGGAAGACACATGTAACAAATGAGATAATTTGTAAGAAATTATTGGCTAAGATACAATTAAGATAAGAATAACAATTATTAGCTAAGATAAGATGATGGACCATCATTCAATTTTTTGGTTATAGGTTTCACTCATTATTCTTCAGTTTGTAATGATCACCATTGTTTTTAAACCACATTTAAAAGGATAACTTGGAGGGTTCAGATTTGTTGATATTGTCTTCACAAAATAAAATTTTCTACTTATACTTATATATAATAACAAATTAGATGAGTATATCTTTCTATTTAAGGTAAAATCAGCCTAACTTTAGGATACCAATTAACTTATACATTTATTATAATGTTTCACATGATTTAATTTTTTTTTTTAAAAACAATGACTAACTCTTTCATGAAATCGACGCAATAACTGAAATATAGTAATTGAACACTTACAATTAATTTTTGAAGTGAATTGTACTAGTTAGTAATTATATATGCAATTTATGCAAAGCCATTTCAGGTTACAAAAAGAAAATTCTGAAAACAATCTATAAGAAATGGTGAAGTATTATTATATTTTTGTTCGAGTAAGCATTGTAAGTCAGGTTGGGATTGCGGTTAAATTATTTAGATCCCAGTATTGGTTTTCAAAAGAGATCTCTATAAATCTTTATAATCCAATGCAGAAAAGGGATATGTATGAGTGGAGACACGTATTTTAGAAATGCTAGTACTATGCTAGTATATAGGCTAACTATAGTCTATTATTCATCCCGAGTTGGTATTATTATTGTTAAGTATTGCTTCGTATCGAAGTGAATATCCGAAGAAGATGGTTTGCATAGGAGTTCACAAAAATATTGGTGTGGATTTGTGGAGTCCCCAAGTTTATTACAGTTTCTCAAGACCAGTAAACCTACGTGGCGTGCACTGGCGTGGTTTCACTTCTTACATGGCATACATGCAGTAGGTGTCTGAGAAGAATAGCACGAGTTACATATTTTTAGGCTTTAACTGCGTCACTGTCTATTGTCTATGTATCATTGCAAAAGACAAAGAAATTCTGAAACGTTCTTGGACGGTTAGAAATTAAATCGGGTTTGTGGTGGAAATTGAAACCTTTCTACGAAGAAAATATAAACACATGCAGCCATTTTATAAGAATGATGAAAATTTACTGGATTCTATAAACTTTAATATGGTTATAGCTTACGATATACTCACTCTAATTATGTTTCATAAAAATAATTTTTTAATGTTTCATACATATTAAGAAAATATATTCTATTATATAATAAACTATATTATTTTTTGTAATTCTTAATTTTAAATAATTTTAATCAATAATAACTCAATAAACTTAATTATTTTTTTTTTTGAAATTTAAATATTTTCATTAAAAACACAAAAAAAAAAAATATTTTGAAACAAACTATTTTTTAAAAAAATCTATCTTAATAGAAAGGACATAATAGTATATATCAATTAGTGCATTTAATTTGAGATTAACTACTTTGTATTTGAGGTAAACAATGATAAAGTACAATAAGTTCATTAATACTAAAAGATTGGCGTGAAAATATATGATTTTAATTAAAACCAACTATTTGAACGTATCTTTTTATCATTATTAACAAAGATATCGATCATATATCGATATATGATATTCATATGACTATCGAGCAAAATCTGGTTTGTGTTCGAGACTGATCAATTGCATAAATCTTTGACCATATGAGAGCTAAGATTCTCAAATCCAAAAGATTTTATCTGTATAAAGATAGAAACATCTAAAACCACGTCCTTCGTACTCCGAGAGATTTGCATGGGTGTATGTAAACTAAGAAGACTTGTAATCTACCTTTTGTATCATTTGTCTTATATGAAACTTATACAAAACAATTAAAAAGACTACTTGAAGATCAATCAACTCACAAATAATAAACTATCAGAGAAAACTTAGAGATGATTAGCAAGTGTGCTTAATTAAAACACTATAAATCACTCTGTTAATGAGTTGTCATTCCTTAAATCCCGAGAAAAGTCGGCGTTAAGAATCTCATATTCAACTGATACAGTCTAGTTCCAACTGCTTTGGCCACTGTCACAACACTTCAAATATTTATATTTTATTGATTTAACAAACTAAAAATACTAATCATAGCTTATGTTTGAATTAACTTTGATATAAAGTGTCGGTTTCTGCCATTATTACACGAAGATTCTCGTTAACCGTCATTTTCAGTTTTTGTCGGCGGTCCTGATATTTATTATTACAAACTGCCACTTGAACTGATCTGGCTCGATGCAGACAATGCGAGAACTCTTCTCCTTGACCGTTGGATCATCGTATCGCACGGATTGTTCCTATAACGTGAGTTGGGTTGAGTAACTTGTGATTAATTATCACACATGACATAACACGCACACAAGTGTTTTGAGTCGGAACGTTCTTGACGATTATTGACGTCTCCACAGCTGGTATGATGTATAGTCGTCGATATTATTTGGAGAAGTACCTCAACTTCTTATGATATTGTGGCTGTCATCGAAAGAATTTATAAGTATCTAGTACATATCCATAAACTTTTTAATAGTGACATTGTTTAGAGATTAGGTAAAAAACAAGAAGATTGAACGGCATGAACAATGCCAAATAGTCAGAATAAAAATTATTCCTAATAAGTACTATATGAATTTAATAATAACAACTAAAATGTGACTCTTTACAACATTTCAAATGATTTTTAAAAATATACACAATGTTGTATATATTGTACTAATAGATGAAGTTGACCTAATCAATCAGGATTATTAAAAACCATAATCAATCGGGATTTATTTATTAGTATATATGTGCGACTACTTTGCAAAACATTGCCTTATCAGTCGTTCTTTAGAAACACTAACAATTTTATTGAATTATATATATAAATAGTTTAGCTGTTGATCAAATAATTGATAACAATAGTTGTATTAGATCATTTTCTCTATCGCTCGCAAGATTAAGGTGAAGCTCTGAGATCCACCACGTGTATGACAGGTTAATATTTCGAGCAGAGCTTTATTATATGTACGTGGGATGTAATTATATTATGTATTAGAACGGAGTTTAATCATTAGATTAAGATGTGCTCCGCAAAAATGTGTGAATTTAAGTAAAATAATGACTACTAGATTAATTTGTAGATAACAAGTGGATACATGCGGACCATTTTTGACAGTTTTGAACCAGCCAGACATATGAGAAGCTTCGATCCCATAACTTCCTGACGGTTTAATCATATATACGAAAGTTCGTATTCCTTTTAGCCTAATGAACTTGCAAATTAAAATGTTTTAAATTGTTTTCCTCTTCTGTCCACGAATATTGTGGTTCAGAATTACAAATCAGCACTGATAACTAATTTAACGTGACATAATTTGAGTATTTTTCAATGAAAACGTTCATAAAAAACCTCAGAATATAATGAATTATAGATATTAATAAAACATTATTCTTTCTATTTAAAATAATGAAAACCTTATCTCATTTTTTTTATATTAAACAATTTAGGTTAACAACCCCATTAAAATGCTTAGTTGATATGCATTAGTAATTACTCCTTCCATATCTAAAAGTAATTACCGACTTATTTGATTATTGTGGGAAAATAGATCTCAAACTACATACACATGGAAAAATAGGTTTCGTACTTTATTTTCGCGGAAAAATAGACAAATGTGATAGTTTGAGAGATATTTTGTGTTATATTATAGTTCTCGTGGATAAATAGATCGTCGACCCAAAGATAATTGAAGTTTAATATAGAAACTTGATATAATGGGTCTCTTTGATGAATGTAAACTTATGGACCAATACAAATTATTAAGGCAGGTGTTTTTAGAATATTAATTAATTAATACTATAAATGAATCATTAGTTCATAGATGACACATGACACACTGCAGTTAAGCGCATCATTTGGTTTTGTATTTGATCCATTATCGTGGAATAACAGAATAATCGATCTGGACCATCCATTTTCATTTAAAACAACAGAACCAACCAATCACTATAATTAGTTTAGGGTTATATAATTAGTGAGTCAACAAATATGACTGAAAGCAAGAAGAAAAGTATTTAGGAAAAAAAAAACAAATGTAATACACAGTCATAAAATCTGAAGATGGTTTTGGAAATGGCTATTGTGTGGTTTGTGCAGACCATTTTGACGATTTTTTTCTGTCTACACTTGCCTATCCGCCCATTTCGAAGGCCGCCGCCACTTTTTAACAACAATTTTATTTTTTTCTGTATATTTGTTTACATCAATTTCAATTAAAGATATTTGATTTCTATAGTCTCTTTATTATATTCCGTACTATAAAATACTTTTATTTACTATCTATTTAAAAGTTTTCCAATTGCTGGCTAAAAGTAATTATCATTTCCAATTAGAGAACTTCTTTTACTAAATGCTCATTTGATCACATCAAACTCCATTAACTTACATTTTGTTTTATACTAGCACAACAATACCTTTACAAAATTACAAAGGACGAAATTCTAAGAATTAATCCATATAAAACGAATCTAACCATGCATATTAAAGTTACGTTACCACCCCAATTACAATTCACTGCAGACGAAAAATCATGCAAATAGAAGAGACAAAAAAGTACACTTACTTTAAACGAATTATTTTAAATAATAATCTCTATTTTCTAATGCATAAAGGAATAAGGTTAAGCATCTCACACCAGATTTGTTGTTCTCTGATATTTTTGTTATAAATACTATTTTATTATTAATACACACTTTTGACATATTTGGACGATTACCAATGTCAGATTAAAGAGCACCCACGCATAATCCTATGTGGGGATGACCTTTTAAATGGCACCATTCGATCAGTCTCACGCTTGAACATAAATTAGATTCCCATTAGAACACAAAGAAAATATTATCACAACATAAGTCAAACCTTTGACAAGACGCCGTTGGTGCATATAATAGTATAATACTACTTTTGTTGGAATTAATTAGTAGCATGTATATATACTTAAAAAACGTGGGTTCATGTACCACTAGCTAACAACATACTTTGAACCAAGGCAGTGTTCGTCATATTCATTTTTATTCTTCCTTCTACATCAACTATTAGATTAAATTAAAATTATCTCTTTCTTTTCATTCATTTTCATGTTCCGTTTTTTGAGCTATGTTCATTCATCACTTGCCTCCAAAATGTCGTGTTTAGAAGATAAAAAAGATAGAGAAGAATATCAAGTTTATCAGCTCTTCTTAAATCATTTGTAATGGGACATCTGATCATCGAATATATATCTCTTCCATATGTTTTTGATAAGTAATTGTATCGAGTTCTGGTGTTTTTACAATAATATTTATAATGTTTGTAAACATTAATTTAATATAATGAATTCATATAGACAAGAAAACATTTTCCGCGATAGTTATTTTCCTCATATTTTACGATTTAAGTTCATCCGAATATATAACAAAGTACTTTTAATTGTTGCACTATAAACTATGAAATGTATTACTTGCTCATCTACCATGCCGTCCGCATCTTTTAGGTTCCTGGATAATCAATATTAATATTGTTGTTGCTGATAATTAATAGACAAATAATATAGTTTTAAAATATCTGAACCCATTATGTCATGTAAATGCATCGAATCCAAACCTAAATTAGTGACAAAAAGAAAGAATCCAACCCTCTAGTAACAAGATAGTATAATTGTTTTCCAAAATACATTGAATATCATATGTGTTCACGACAGCTAACACTACTACTTTTATATGTAAATAAAAGCATAATCACCACTACTAGTGCAACTACTATACGAGGGATTGATTGTGACATATATAGATATTAAAACTGACCACTAAAGATAGCTATTTCTAGGATAATATGTTTTAAAATAAGACTGTATCAAACATTTGTATTATAATCATATTTCATAGACTACAAATTTTGTGTTAAGACTTTAGTCTAACGTTTACACGTCTCTCCGTATGCTTGTAGTTTGTTTCTCTTTTGTACACGCACTAACATGTATGGAGACATTTCAATAGTCTAGTTTGTGTTTTAGACATTACCAATCTATAAATGTATCACTGACAAATACATTGTCTGGATCGTTAAGTTTAAAACGGGACCATGTAGCTCTAGTGCTTTGAATGGAGATAATGCGATAACCTATCACGGGACCATTGATGGGTGGTTCATTTGGTTACACATATGTGCATTTTTATAATTATTCTGGTTACATATATAAGGTCGACCGTGTTGAAAAGTCGAACTGAGATTGATATAGTTGAAGCTAGCCATTGAGTCATGCATGCATGTGTCACCTTTTCAATTGGTAACATCATGAGATTTATTGCAGATGATCGTGAATTGGGTTCTAAAATGTTAAATTTCTCATTAAGATCAGTTTTTTAAAATAATTTTTATCGAAGATCCATGTGATATACTACCGTTGCATTTAGCAGGCCTCTACTACTTTAAAAATGATTTATCAATATGGTGGTTAATAGGGTATGATGCTAATTTGTGTAAAGAAAAGAAAAGGGTGAGGCTATGGTGACCAATAAACATTAGAGTAAAGGTGGGTGAAGTGGAATGATAAGTTAGATTAATGTGAACAATGTAGGCAAGTTGGTCACTTACAATTACAAGTGCATGCATGCCTTTAATGTTGACCCATCTACACACCGGCCTACACTGCACATATTGTTAAATTTGTTATATATAAACCGTATATGTGTTACAAAAAGATAAAATATAAACCGTATATATATACACATATTTTATACGTATGTTATGAGAGACCAGGCCGTATTGTGTACCATTATTGTTTTGTTCTATAATTAATATTCTTGTAGATGCTAAAAGCATAATTGTATTTTTCACTATTATTAATCATTTGTTCTGAATTTTCTTATCATTACGACGTGTTTGTTTAGTATCTTGAATCCAAAAGCGTCTGATGAAAAACGAGGTTATAATTATGAGACCACACCAAACTCCTTATCAAAGAGACTGAATCTTCTTACCTTTTGTCAAAAAAACATGAACCAAAAGCAACATTACACATTTTCGGCAAAACCTTTTGTTAAAGCTTATTACAGCATTTGAGCAGCTGTGTTCAGCTTCTCCGCTAGACTCAACTGTGTCCTTGTTATGCTCGAGAGGTACAACAGAAGCAATTGGTCCTGTAACAGCACATAACCAATTAGATAAGAAAATATATATATACATTTTGTTTTGGCTTATAGGAGTTTTAGCAATCTTTTTTTACCTGGAGACTATCATTCACGAGGTTATCGAAGACTTGTGGGGGTAACTTGGGAAGAGAGGATACTGCATCTGCAATGAATCGTCCTATGTTGTTGTCTGGAGGTGTTTGACCTTCCTGAAAATTTTCATCAAAAACTATGTAAGAGAGATCATATATGGTGGATAAACAGACTGTCTGTGTTAGCTTAAAGTGTATACAATAAGCTCACCACGACGCTGTCAACGTATTTGTAGACATCGTTGATTAAAGTCAACAGCCTCTCCATTGTTAGCTCCATTCCTTCCATGTCATTTGGGAGTTTGTCAACAGCTGTTGCCTTGAGAACATCGTCTACAGAATCAATACGACAAAGCCATAAGAGACACAAAGCTAAGATCCTCAATTCCAATTTACTCATTCACAATCATTAAAGAGACAATCTCCTAGATATCTTAGGAAGCCCGCATAAACTGAAGATGAGGACTAGTAGTAAGTTAGAATACTCACATCCGACCCTCTCAGCCTCAACCATACGGAGATCAACAGGAACCTCTTGAAACTGTGCAGCGAGCTGTCGATCACCAAGTGAAAGGTTTGAAGATACGAAAGCTTTGATAGCACCCTCACCATTTGTAAAACCAGTGTCCACAGTTAGGTGAATAGGGTTGGTGACTTCTCTAGCATAGAAGTCATGAATCAACGCACTACCACCATTCACCCCAAGACCAGTCGAATACCTACATCATCAGATCAACACAGAAGCTTTATCAGCTATTCCAAAGTCAGAGCTTTTATAACTAAGATCCATGCTAATCATATGATAGTAAGCTGAGTAAGTACCAGCCAACGATTACTTCCTTGGGATTCACCTTAAGGTGTGAAGCTAACATGTTATGGTGGTAATCAATATCCACAGCAACCTGCATCCATTTAGAAACCAATCAATCAACGTTCTTCTCACATTCGAATCAAACAATCGTATCTAGTCTTGACCTAGCAAACAGATCAGTAGTGAGGTGAAAGTGGAACCTGATCGGAAGATTCGTTGTGAGGGACGGCGTATGAGTTGCGGATATCGACGGTTCCGTCAGGTAAGATGGATCCGAGGAGAGTGCCGATGACTCGTTCAGCTGAGTCGGGACGTCTCACGAAGCAATCGCAGACGTTGAAGATCACGAGAGGGTGGATCCTCGCCGTGAGGATAGAGGTTGTCGCGGAGGTTGACGATGACGGAGTCACGAATTGTAAGACGGTGTGCTCGTTCGTCGCCGCCGCCATGGTTGAGATTTCTGAGATTCGGTAACGGCAAAAGGCGCGCAAGTCTGTGTAGTGGAGATTTAGGGCTTCCGATGGAAGAAGCCTTGTTTGTAACACAGCGGAGAAATATTAGCAGCTAATGGGCCGAGATTAACTGGCCCATCATATGTTTAATCGGACTAACAAAAAAAAAAGACAATGGACCAATCTTTGTATTTCTTAATATAATTTCGTCACATTGTTTTCGATTTCGGTAACTTTATAGCTTTTTCGTTTTTCTATTATTTTTAAAAAGTGAAAGATTTTACGAGATACACTATCTATAACAATGGTCTGACATGTGTGTGTTTACTTTACGGTTTTTCTTAGGTGTGTGTTTTATACGATTTTTTTTTGTTTAGCAACGCATCTAGTTGATTAGTTTATTTGTTTTTAAGCATTATCATCTAAAAACGCAGTAACTATGATGGTGAAATTGTGTGTTTGTTCTCATATAGTCCATATACTACCACCTAAAAAGGATAGCTGCGAATTTGTTGACGATTAGTCCGCATAGCTTAGTCGTTTACTTGATGATTAACCACTCAATTTCTAGATTAAGAATATGACCGGTCCTCATCTAAAACACAACAAAAAGGTAATTTAGGCACCAAGAAAAGAAAAAGCTAATAGCATCAATTTTGAAAAGTTGTCTTCTGGTGTAGTGGCTGAATGTTTCTTTTTCATATATGAAAGTTGAGTTACTAGATCCGATTCTGTGTGTTTTTGTGTTTTTTTGTTTGTACAGATGCTTATAAATGAATAGAAAATCCTATCTGGTTTAGGTATAATTAGTCTTGTACGTACTTCTCAAACATGGACTGCCATTATAGATCGTATAAAATGAATTGTATTCAAATATTCCAAAATTTTAGTAAACTTACATTAATCACCAGTTTATAAAGTTAACAGCGGTATTAAAGAATTGTTTTCATCCCTCCTGTTTTCACCCAACGTGGCTCCAGAACTCTCCCAAGAACGTCTTCGCCGCGTCAAGACTCGGAAAATACGTCGGCTCCATGAATATCTGACTCACCGAGTCACACTCCATATTCGTCTCAGCGCTTCCCATCATCGCCGCAACAAGCTGCTTATACGCGAAGAAGAACCTCTTAGCCGCAGCTTCAACAGCTTGCATCCCTTGAAGCAAATGAATCTTATCACACTCTGTCTTCCTCGCGTAAAGCCTCATGGCCGCCTCTTGCAACCTCGGTCCACCCGTGGGATCCACCTCAACGTCCAGCACAGCCGGGACCTTCTCACTCAAACCTTTAGACATCTTCATCGTATCAACTAAACCTCTCGACCTGAAACAAAACGCGTCGTTTTTACCGGTCGTCTTGATATGTAACTGCTTCTTGAGTTTAAGAAAGTCTTCAGGATCCATCAGGAGGTGGAGATCTTCAACTTCGGTAAGAAGCTTCCATATCCTCTCCACCAAGTAGACATCTCGGGAAGCTTCTCCGAACTTTCTTTCATCAACATGAGTATTGATACGTCTCAAAAGGTTTCTTGAAACGTAGAGCCACGACTCTATGATCTGGTGAAGGATGTAGAGAGTTTCGTTCTCGTTGTTATCTATATGATCTGCGTACGGGTTGTCCTTGAGGTTGTACACCTCGTTCGGTCTACAAACGGCGTCGTATTGGAGATTAGGTTTACTGTTGATGTTCTGTTCCCCGAGTCCGAGCGTGTACTTACACAACCGCATCTCGTTATCGATAGTAAACAAGATCTTCTTTCCTATGGCTTCCGTTTCACGCCACGTGGCTAGCTGTGGTAGTAAGCTGAGAGAGCTTCGTCCCTTGCCGACAGGAGCTGTTCTGTCTTCTTCTTCTTCATCTTCTTCTTCGCAGATGGAAGCTATGAGCTGGATCTGATACGTGAGGATAGAGTCCAACCGTCGGTTCCATTCACGGTGGTTGATGTACGGTCTTGTGTCGGAACAAACGGCTAAGACCAATCTGAAAGTGATCTCTAGACCTTGGAGAGCCGGTTTGAGGATAGGCTCGTGGGACCAGTGAGGGAAGTCACGTGACGACCAGAGGTTTTTAAGCTCAGGGAGACGGAGGTAAGCTCGTAGGCGGAGCAAGATGATGGAGCGGAGCAGGAGATGGGAGAGGAGACAGGGAGCTGCTTGAACGGTGGTGAGGGGATGGTGACGTGGAGCTTTGAAGAAAGCTTTGGTGAGTCCGATGAGACCATCTTCCTCTTGCAATCTGTATCAACCATTTTTTTTTCTCTTCTCTCTGTTTTTTTTGATTATTAATATTTTTTCAAGAAAATTTCTAATTTTTTTTTTGATGATTAGAGAAGGTTACGAGGAGTATATATATAGATAGAGAGAAAGTAATGGATAGAGAAGGAAGAAAAGGCGTGTGGAATTATACCGGCGCTAGGATTTTGAAAGTCAACGTGAGACGCGGTCTTTATTTTTTAAATCTTAAACTATTTGATTTTTTGGTTAATTTAGTATTATTTACTCCCTATACTTCTATTTACAGATAAATAGATTAATTTAAGGTTGCGAGGATAAATCCTAGTAATCGTGTTATTATATTACTTTAGAAAGCCTTTTCATCTTAACGTTTGGTTTATGTATATTATAGCAGTTACTTTTCTGTTTGATTTTAAAATTTAAGTAGCGGTTATGATTTGTATTTTGATTTTTATATTAAATTAACATTTTATCCTATTTGATTTTAAGAAAGTCAAATAGTAAAAAAAGATTGTAACATGTTACACACATTTTTTGTCAACTATATATATAAGATTGATTAGATGATACTATATGCGATACGAATATATATAAGGTTAGATTGACATGGTTATAAGATTTATGCAGTTTTACATAATTTTGGAAGTTAATAATGCGTTATGGGTGGTCACTTATGAGCATATCCACTGAAGCCATTAGTTCTATATTTTTATATTAGAACAACCATTTCACTATTTGATTTAAGAAAGTCAATTTATAAAATAATTCGTAACATGTTACACACATTTTTTTGTCAACGTATATATATGTATAGTCGTAATTATATAAAAGTTTGATGATCTATGAGATATGAATATAAGGATGGATTGACATATGTATAATTTTATGCAGTTACATAATTTTGAAAGTCAATAGTGCATTTATGGGTTGTCACTTAACTATGAGCAGATCCCACTAAAACTCGTAGTTCTATCTTTTGATAATTAACTTCATTTTACTTCTTAAAACCACAATTTGTAAAGTTTACAAGCTAATATATTTTTGTTCAAAAAAATAATTATTGAATATAAAACCACATGTCGTATAACCAATCATGCACATGGTCATGTTTTGAAATCTAAAAGTAAAATAATCAATTTTGGTGTATTGTTTCGAAACTTTAACATCAAATCAAAAAATTGAAAAAAATCTTTATTCGGCTTTTTTTAGTTATCAAAACATTTTTCTTTAGAGAAGTTTAAAGACTATTTATAACCCCAAAAATCAGGTTATACTTGTAAATGAGAGTTCTAAATGTTAAAGATAAAGGTTTTTGTCAATAAACTAGATACTAAAAAGAGTGTAGTCCACCAGCTCTTGTGAGATGCCTTTGCTTGTTTACCAAAAAACATCTAAACTAATATTGTATTGTTTCCCTGTTCTCTTTGCCTGATATGGTATAACTAATATTCTAAACGCATAGAAATATTATAGTCACTACTCTGAAATCGATAAAACACAAGAATTCGTATAAAAGGTGACTATTTAGTGTGGATAAGCATTTAGACGGTGCCGTGGTATGAATAAATACAAAAGGAAAGGGCACATGGACAGAAGAAGCAAGAGGAAAATAGATACGAATACCATCTCCAACACATGGTCTCAATTTCCTTCCAAATAGTTATTACTAGGAAGCTATCGTTTCCTTAATTTGACTTTGGTTATTTATGTATTATCCCTGATAATAAGTCCTTTTAATCGAATAAGAGTACTAATGTTTGGGACTTACCCGAATATGTTTAAGTGCATGCACCATGCACTCGACTTTGTGACCATAACATTAGTGGGTGTTTATGTTATTTTAACGGCAGACCAAAGGATAGTTGAATAATTTGATTAATAGTGGCTATATGTTTCAGTTATTTTTAGCGTGTACGTCGACCATAAGTTCCACTATTCATTTATTATTAGTCATACTAGTCACTACTATTACTTTTAAAACTAAAGGAAGATATGAAAGTATGGTTTGTAGATTGTCATCTTCTTCTATATCTTTCCTTGGCTGCTTCCTTATTCTTTCCTTAACTTTGAATTCAAACAACTAAATAAGTCATCCTTGTAGGGGAAACAAATTTAGTTTATAGTACATATTATAAGAATATTATCTCATCCACATATTCGGTTTAGTGATAGTCTGATAGACAAAGACTCGAAATTTATTCCATTTAGATATCAACGATCTTTTCTTTTTATATAAACCATCAACTATGAGATAATGATCATATGAAACAAGCAACCACCGGTCCATAACATTTTATATATTGTGGTCATTTTCTATTATTTGTCTTCATTTTATAAACTTGCATTAAAGTTCTTATAAGCTTTGTACTCGTGTACACAAATATTTCATGTGCAAACACATATTGAAAAATTATAAGAAAATTACGTTCGTTCGTATTTTAAATAGCAATTTCCTTAAAAGGTATATTTGAATGCACAATACTATTTTCTTTTGTGGAAAAACGAATAATGAGTTATTCGTAAAGCATGCATCTTTTTGAACGGATATAAGATATGATGGGTTTATATAACTAAGAATAAAAAGAAGATGTGTTACTTGTTAGAATTCCTTTCACGTTTACGATAAGTCTTTCCTACTCTTTAAAAATCTTTTTCGCCTTTATACATATATAGTCTTCTTCCTTGTACATTGTTTTCTGTCCGAATGTTATTTATACGAAAAGCAAAACAGTGACCCTCGTATATTCCAGTAGAAAGAACAAAATATAAAAGATTAGTTTTTGATGGCTTTGGCAGGAAAAGATAGATCGTTAATTATTGCATGGTAGTAATATGAAAATGGCTAAAAATAAAAGCAAACATTTGAAAATTCACGTTATTTGCATCTATGGTTGAAAAATCAACGTACATTAAAAATTATCATACCATTTTTGTTTCCTCACATTGTTAACTTGGAGATGTTTGCTTTTGTCAAAAAAAAATCTAGGAAATGTTTGATCATTTTACACGGTCGTTATTATTTTATCTTTTTTTGCCCGCAACGAGGAAACTATATGTTTTTTTTATTAAATGAAAACTATATGTTAAAATCCCTTACTCCATATACTCCATATTATTATATGATAAGAGTCTAAACCGGGGCCTGGCTTCCATCAGTTATGGCGACCAATCAGGTGAACTCGCGCGTAAGAAAAAGACACGTGGGATTCGTCATGTGCATCAACAACTTGGGTCCAACTCTTATCGGTTTGAAACTGCCGCGTGGTCGTAGCAGAGCAAGTTAACGGTTCTAGAACAAATACCCACGTGGCACACGTGTGTGTGGACAGAAGGGAAACATTTCTTCTCTCTCTCGCAACTCCATTAAAATACCCAAACCTTAGCTCCGGCCCGCCATCTCGGCGGTGTCGGAGGCAAAATCTATCTTCTCCCTTCCTCTTTTGATCTTTGCTCTCCTCTTCTTAGTTTAAGCCCTAGCCGACATGTACTCTGCTCTGACGCGGTGGTGGTTTTTTCTCGGAGTAGCGTCCGCTTGATGGAGACAACTATTGACCCCGTTTGGAGAGAAGACGAGACTATGGCGTGGCTGAGGAGACGAGAGTCGGCGTTTTAGGATCGAAGGTGCTCCCAGATCTAATTTTCCTTTTTTCAGATCTAGGGTTAGATCTTCTCGACGATGGCGCGGGAACCGGGTCAGACGGTTCCTCTACCTCAGATGCTTATTCCTAGTGAGGAGGTGTGTCGGGTGGAGGAGTGGTGCGATTAGAGGCTGGTAGTAGGTTTGCGAGATTCAGACCTGTTTGAAAGCTTGAAAAGAGATCTGCTCTCGTCTCCCATCGTCAGGTCCGACTTTCATTCCGGATTTATGTCCGGCTCGGCCATGAAGCGAGACAACAATCAACGGCGGCAGAAAATGGAACCCGTAATGCGCCTTTAGGGGATTATGTTGTTGGTCCATGTATTCAAATCTCATCTTTTGGGAACTAACACACTGAATATGTCTAAGAATACGGGTTTGTTTGTACGGTCATATAGTGTAGATTTGGTCTTCGTCTCCCGTGGTTTTTTTAGGTTTCAAGTTCAATCGGACTTTCTGTCCGTAGGTGGCTAAGGATCGGAACAATGAACGTCAATGGATACAAACTTCACTCGGTTAAGCACACTTGGTGTTGAAGCTATTGGGACATGAGCAGAATTCCAACCTTATGGGACCAGAGCTTGATGAAGATTTGTAAAGTCGTTTTGTAGGTCTGTGTCGTTTGTGCTAGTAGTTGTTCTCGAGTCATGTGGTCGAAGTTTAGGGGTCTAAGAGTTGTGTCTCACTTCGAGTTGTGGAGTGAGATCACTCTCGTTGTGGTTGAAAAATGCTTTGGTGACTTGGTTGAGTAGCGTTGGATCCATGTTAGTGATTCAGGGTAATACTAGACTACACCAAAGTATTAGTGGTCAAATTCTATAGAGGTCAAATCTGTTTGTACCTTTGAATTGGTGAAATGAATGAGATGTTGAGTCAAAAAAAAAAAAAAAAGAACAAATACCCACGTGGCATGACAGCTGGAACTGTGATTGACTTTCACGTTTATCTACGCCGCTGATTAATCCAATTTGGATGGGCCCTCATCAACTACCTTTATTTTTTAATTAATTCACTTTTATTTACTTATCTCCATATAATAATCACTGCGATTATCAAATATGTTCATTGTAAAATGCATTATCTGTTGTTTTATTAGATTTCTTTTGATTAAATAGAGTTGTAGTATACTAGCTAGTATGTATTATAGTAAAGTATATCAATTACATCGTCGTGGACTAATGGATTTGGTTTGGTTTATAGATGATATTGTTTGTGGATAAACACATGACTATTGTTTATGAAGTTTAAATCATTAAATAGAAAAATAGTTGGAAGAGAGTCAACAAAAGGTTAGCTAACAAAAGAAACAGGTTTCCTGGGAATGAAGCATGTCTCCGGCCGCATTATCCGACCATTATCCACTCTTCTAATTTTTTTGAGCATCTCTTTTTCTTGCTTTTAATTTTCTTTTAATTCAAGTTTTGGATGATTAACAATTAATTATTTTGATTTTTAAAAGAGTTATATTCTTGTAGTAGGTACCCACCTCAAACCATGATCTACAGTTTTAGTTTTAGTTGAGCCTCGTCTAAACATCAAGTGTCTTAGCTCTAGTAGTTACAATTACAACATAATTTATTTTAAATAAAAAAGTTAATCAAAATATTAAGTAATGTAAAATGAATTTAACAGACAATGATATCTGAGCAATCATATTTTGGTTTTGTTGATATTTGTTATTATTTTTGGTGCCATTGATAAGTTTTAGATATTGTTTAAAACTTGGACTAGATGGCATGATGTGGATAATGTTTGGTATGGGAACACATCACGCTGCCTAAATTGCTCAATAAATGCCGGAGAGGAGAAGACAAGTATTGTATCTTCATGTGGATGAGATCTAACACCAAATAAATAAACTTACATATTCTTTGGTGGGACATTCTTAATTTTGTTCTACATTTGTTTAGTCCATCTTCTTCTTTTTTTTTTTTAAATGTAGCCACTATAGAAAATCTGTCAGTAACCAGAAAATAATAATTTATGATTGTTAACTTCTTGGTAATGTGAAGCATGCAGCTGTTTTGCAAGAGTTTGAATAACCTGGTTTATTATGTGTTTCTTTTTTGGAAAGATTAAACCTAAGTTTATTAAAAGACCAGCTTTAACGTCCGGATGGAAAATTCAGCTCACATATAGATCTTTTTTAGTATATTCAAATGGATCGAAAACAATAATTCATATCTGTGTAATTTAACAAGAATCAAATTACGAGTTCACCATATTAGAGATTATCCTTCAAATTTTACTAGTTCAATCTCATTAGTTAGTTTATTGTGTGTTTTAAGAAGACATTAGAAATCTTCATATAATAGTATAAGTTAATTGCATTTGCTTCGGGTTAACCCTATATTTCAGCGGTTCATGATGCATCATAACTCAAAACCGTGGGAAAATATCGTAATAAACTATGACGGGTGAAGATGCAATAGTTTTTTTTATATATTATAAAGTTGTATCAATTTGATGTATATCCGTTGTGGAACATGGAAACATAGTCTCCTTTCTTCGTCTATGTCGGACTCCATTTTTGACTTCTTTACTTAGACAAAGCAAATGGATACAACTTGGAAATTGGAATAATCCTGATGTCATCACAAATTGGAAGATGTCCTTATCCACCAAAAGCCTTCTTGGCTTCATTTTTTCTTCTTCTAATAAATATGCAAAAGATAATATTGTAATAGAAAGTTTAGCACCACATTCGTTTTATTAATATTGATTATTAAAAGTCGGCACGACATGTTCCTCTTTAATCTCCGCAAGTTCCCACGCTTATGTTTCTTCCTCTCATGGGAAAGGCCTAGGATGAGTGTCATCCATTTTCTCATAAAGCATGCTTGTGCTTCAATCAGACCAAGAAGATATGCATGATTATCCCCTTTAATTATTCTTTAAACAATTCATAAAGAAAAGATAAAATTAGTAAACTTCTATTTAATAAAACTTAGTAATCTGATGCTATTATTTTTATTGATATGTATTTGAGGCTATTCCTGATATTAAATAACACACCAAAATCATATAATAAGCAAATAGAAAGCAAACGTTACAAAGTTTGGCAATTCCAAACCGTCTTGGACCAGAACTGAAAATGATGAATCTGCGACCCTAAGTAAAGACCCTAACACTAACTCGTAATTAAAGAATCCTAAAGTAGCTACTACATTTTATAAACTTTCTAATAGAATTCATTATCCATTTTCCTGACATCTGAACCTTCAACACAAGCATTTTTTTCCAAACATAAACAGCCAAAACTTTATTATAAATAAAGTAGTATGCCGAATTGATGACCATAGAAACTTCATCACCATGCAAATACGTGTAAAACTGAAACTGTTAACCGATATAATTGGTGTTCAAGAATCAAAATATCTGGACGGAAATAAACTTAATTAAAAACCAGAAAGCGATTGTTGATAGATATAAAAAGAAATATCCAATAAACGTGCAGCAACGAAATTCAAAAATTGAAAATTTTAAAGTTAAATTTATATTGATAATCATAAAAATAAGTGGTGGAAAGCTACGAAACATGTTAATAAACGTTTCCACGACTAATAATAAATTATGTAACTCAAAGGTCAATAACCTTCATATTCTCAGACTTATGGAAAGAATATTTAGTAGCAAAGGTAAATTGGGCTTGAGATGAGGCCCAATAAACTTTTAGCCCACTATACCTCGAAATGTATCTACTTCTCTTTAGGAATGTATTTAGCTCTTTAAATGAGGCTACTCGTTTGCACAATAAAAAATGAGAGCAAATCTCTTAAATAACCTTTTTGAAGTTTTTGTTACAAAAATAACCATGAAGAACAAAAATGATAAATCTAACTTTTTTTTTTCAAAAAATTATTTTTTTTTATTTTTTTTTTCAATTTTAAACCTCACCCCCAAAACCCCACCTCATAACTCTAAACCCTAAGTCTAGATTAGTTAATCCAAGGGGTATAAATATATATTAGTCATTTTGTTAATCTTTGGGTTAACTAATCTATACTTAGAGTTTAGAGTTATGAGGTGAGGTTTTGGGGTGAAGTTTAAAATTGAAAAAAGCTAGATTTATCATTTTTATTCTTGAAGGTTATTTTTGTGACAAAAATTTGTTTAGAGTTATCTTATGATATTTCTCTTTATTAAATGTATGTATTCACATATTTCTATCTAATGTTATTTTGAATGTCAGGATTAGGAAAACTAAAAAGTAATTTCTTTGGGTTTATACTAATTGACATTTTTCTAAAATTAAATTGTATGAATGTAAGAAGGATTTATGTCATGTATGTTAACAACTACTCGCTTAACTAATCAAAGAAAATTTATCAATTTATTATTCACAAAAATCACATGACCGGTAGGTAGTTAAATAGTAATTAAATAATAATTCAGTTAACATAGTAATAATAAAATAATAATTCAGTTAACATAGTAATAATAAAACTAGGTGATTATCCGCGCGCATGCGCGGGGTGAAATTTATATATTAATAATCATTGAATATTAACTTCGATCGTTCAACCATGTCATAACTCTTCAAACGTATAATCATGGACCGTCAATATAAGGTTGATTATAGTGTCATATTTGTTGATATTTTTTTAAACCTATTAAATTTACATCGAACTTCAATGATATTATCTCAATGTTATAATTCATTATCTCACTTCGATACAAAGAATCGTATTTTTAAATGATATAATTAAATAACATTTGAGATCCGTACTTGCGGAATATATATTAATTATGTATACAAAATATTTATAAATATTATTATTATTTGTGTTAATTTACATATTATACAATTTTAAAATATATTGAATAATTGAAGAGCGAGTAACTATTACATATATAATTAAATTCGAATAAGAATAATAAAAATAATCTCTTTTTTATTTACAATACTTTTTGTTGATAAAAATTAAAATAAATCATTTATTTATTGTATATAGTACATAAGTAAAATTAAATGATATTGACATAGATATATAATATATTTTAATATGAATATTTATTTATTGAAACTTGTTACTCATATGATTGTATTAACATTTTTATATTTGCTGTAACAAAAATATTATTCTTACTAATATGAATATTTATTAACTGAGGCTTCCAACTCAAAGTAAATTTTGAAATTAATATTTTATGTATTTTATATATGATAAATATATATATATATATTAATTTAAATGATATTGAAATATATATATATATATATATTTCAATATCATTTAAGGACAAACATTGAAAGTGTTAATTTGGAGACGAAAAGGAAATTAGGGTTTTGGTTGATCTATATTTGATATATATTTTATTTGATATATATTTTAATTTTAAAAAATTAAATTATATATATAATATGAATATATATTAAATGATACTTCATATTTATATAGCATGTATGATTTTTTGATCATTTGTATTTTTTTTAACAAAAAAGGTAAAACCATTGTTCACAAATTTTCATTGTAAAACTTTTAATAGTTTTATTAATTTATAATCATTTTTAAAAATTCAAAATATAACATATAAGAAAAAAAATCTAGATTTTATATTATATAATTAATGTGATTGTTTATTTTTTAATAATATAAATTAAAAAATGATGGAGGATACAAAAACTATTATCAAATATTTATTATTAAATAACTAATTTCATATATATGTTAATTATATTAGATAATTTCGTAGCTTTTATTTAAGAAAATAATGAAGAATATTTTTATGGCATTACTAATCAATTTGATAGTTTTAATAAAAATATAATTTATATTTAGATATACACATTTACTTTTTAAGAAATCTGAGAATCATTCTTAAAATATATAATAACACGTGGTCACACTTAAATGTTATAACCTTCAAAAATAAAAACATTGTTCCAAGAAAATTTTCATTGTAAGAATTTTAACTGTTTTAGTAATTTATAGTCGTTTTGAAAAAAATCAAAATATAATATATAAGAAAAAAAATCTATATCTTTTATTACATGGTTAATATGATTATTTAATATTTTTAATAACAAAAATTAAACAAAAATGATGAAGGATACAAAAAATATTATCAAATCTTTATTATTCAAAACATTAATTATCACATATATGTTAATTATATTAGGTAATTCCGTAGCTTTTATTTAAGGAAAGAATGTAAAATATCCTTTTATGCACTACTAATCAATACGAATGTTAATTTAATAAAACTATAATCTATATTTAGATGGACCAACTTTTTTCTAAGAATTCTGAAAGTTATTCTGGTGATGACACGTGGCTACACTTATAAGTTGTAATGCTCCAGGATTAATATATAGGGGATAATAATTTAGTTAACATAGTAATAATAAAATAACTAGATTTTGACCCGCCCTTTTCAAGGGCGGGCAGTATATTTTTTGTATACTAAAAATTAGATATAACTAAAGATATTTTGATTTCCATTTTTTAAAAATTGAATGTATATTTTGGATTAACCTTTTTAAAAATATAGCATATTCTAATTATCATATTCTGTTGAAGTTGTTATATTTATGTAAGATATGAAAGATTATGAATTAGATGGATAATTAAGTAATAATAATTATTATGAATATATGTTTCCAATTAAATGGTACCATAAATTATGTAATACACTAACAAACTTTGAAAGAGGTCCAAAAATAAAATTACATCTTTAACAGTTAATAAATTTAGGACTCTATTTTA
>CAJHQP010009049.1:0-24093 GCA_905132765.1 Moricandia arvensis
TATTGTCTACCAGAATTGTATTTTACAGTTATGCTAGTGATATCATGCACTAAATAACTATATATTTGTGGAAACGAATCAGAGTGATCTCCATGGTCTAATTGGATGCGCGTATTCTTTGTTCTATCGTTCTGTTCTGAATAGATGCAATATACCAAGTACAACAGATTCGATACGTAGCCATACGGATATTCCGAAGGTGTCTCGAATATCCAGATTTTTTTAGATTCTGGACCGGAGAATAATTTTTATACTGTCGATTTCGATCCGCTAAAAATAAAATAAAATAATATGTAGATAAATATAATAAAATTCCAAAAATTAATATAAATACCCATAAATTAATAAATATGAGTAAATAAAACTAATATATATAAAACTATATAGTACAGACCTAATGGTGTTTAAAAAAGAAAACGTACTTAGTAAAATGGTCTAGTAGTCATTGTAAGATTCAGAAAAAGTGATGGCTTTAACTGAACAAAATGCATCGGAATCTATGAAATGTTGAAGCGGCGATAAGCATACCGCGCAAATATTATGTAATCATGATGAAGTTTAAGATTAAAAGAACCTCGAACGTCAGTTTCTCTTAATACCTATAATTTTTTACGAATTTTAGAAATTAAAATCAATAGTAATATGAGTCCTAATTATCACAAAATTTCGAACTCTGTTTATTCAGTTAGCAGACCGTTCATATACTTAGGCATATATGTGTGAGTTGGTTCTGTCTTCATCGTAAGAGATTTGCTATAATTTTATGCTCGACTTGTGATCTAACATAGTACATAGCAGATCTATCATATCAGATCTAGTCTCAATGCAATATCGAATTGATTTTGTTGCATATGTGCACCACATCAGTGATCCCGACTTGCAAAACTCTTATCTTTCACCGGAGATGATTTTGGTTTAATGTTCCACCAGGAAGTCATCCACTGATATTGATTAGGCCATGATTCTTCAGCTGCCTGTTGTATGTCATTTGTTATGTTTACGTGAGAGCCAGAGTGATCCAAGAATTCGAAATAACGGACAACAAATCTCCACTGATCTACGAATAACAAGACGATAAGTTGAGGATATGGTAATCTGTCAAACAAACTAATAGTGGAAAACAAAAGATTACCAATAAAATTAATCAAACGTATCAAGATGCATCGACTAAGAAATTTACAATGAAATAGAAAAAGGAAGTATTGGAAAGTTCCGCCAATTTATTTGATATTAGTCTTTATAAATCTGGTCGGTCCACGTGAAATTGTGTTGGGCAGGTGGGCCGTAGCAGAAGAAATAGAAAACAAGACTTGCAATCTTGGGTCCACTCGACTTAATTTCTACGTGACTAGTTCGGTCTTTGGGTCTCTTTCTTTTTTCTTTCTTTTTTGATTTCCATCAAACCAGTCTATTTTTATATTATTTCGGTTGCAATGCAAGAAACCAGCCCGCATTTGTTTAACGATAAAGTATACTTTCATACCATCCACATATTGCCAATTGTGTGTGTTTACCTATCTATGAATGTGTTTCTGTACACCAAAATACAGATGACAAAGAGTCATGAAAAGATGGGTGCATGAATCGCACTTTCTAAACTTACTTTCCATTTACATATTAATATTTTATCAAACATATCCATTTTGTCAAAGTTTACAAAACATCAATATATATTTAATTAATATTGAAATGTTAGTTTATGTGTAGGCCAATCTAATTATGCCTTTCGGCGTTTATTCTCACATCGATTCTGTGAAACTTCTTGAACTTTTATACTTAAAAAGATTTTTAGCGATTAAACCACCCAACTAAAAAATGAATCGTAAAATAAACCTTCCACTAAAATCCTAGAAAATAAACCCTTAACTTTAGTCCGTTAACGTATGTTACCCTCCGTCTGAAATTCCGTCGCGGAGGGTGACATATGTTAACGGTTTATAAGTTGAGTGTTTATAATCCTAAAAAATAAGTTGAGGGAGTTTCTTACGATTCAACAATAGTTGAAGGTTTTTATAAAAAAAACACATTAAATATTTTAAAAGCTTTATTATCATTATGCATTTTTTATAATTGATTTATATGCCTTTAAACTAATTTATAAAATTTATACATCATTTATCAATTTTATAGCCAATTTATAAAGATTTATAAATATTTTAATATTTTTATAAAGAATTAATAAGGTAATACCGGTTCGGACATTGTATGGATTGGAGCTAAATTTTTTTCTTGGGCCTATAAATAATAAAATTCATAGAAAACACATGAATAAAAAAATAAAACAGAGAGAATATTCGAACTGACCATCTCTACATTGTTAATGAACATCCAAAACTAATTTTGCTAAGGGATGTTTTTACGAATATCTCTTAACCAAATTGGTTGTGGATGTTCATTAAAAATGCAGAGGTCGTTAAGTTCAAATATTTCTCTACTTTAAGTTTTTATTCCTATGTGTTCTATGAATTTTATTAATTTGTAGGCCCAAAATTTTTTTAGCTTCCAACCCATACAATATTAGGACCGACACTAAGCCTTATTAATCATTTGTAAAAATATTAAAATATTTATATTTTTTATAAATTGGCTAGAAAATTGATAAAATAATGTATTAAAATTTATAAATTAGTTTTAAGAACTTATAACTCAATTTTAAAAAATGGATAAATGATAATAAAGTTAAAATATTTAATGTGTTTTAGTGATAAAAACCCTCAACCAGCGCCGACCTAGTATCATATCATGCCTAAAGCAAAGAAAAAATAATTGCCACAAAATTACATAAGAGAGGATTGAACTTGGGTTCATGGGTAATGTAAACACCTTTTGCCACTGTACTACATACATTTTTGGTAACATTTGGCGCCATTAGGTTTATCATATAATTTGGCGCCTAAAGTCTTTGCTTGATGGGCTTGCCGGGCGTTCCCTCAACTATTGTTGAATCGTAAGAAAACCTCTCAACTAATTTTTTCAAGATTATAAACCCTCAACTTATAAATCGTTAACATATGTTACCCTCCGTGACAGAATTTTACACGGAGGGTAACATACGTTAACGAAACTAAAGTTGAGGGTTTATTTCGTAGGATTTTTAGTTAAAGGTTTATTTTACGATTTATCTTTAGTTGAGGGGTTTAATTACTAAAAACCCTACTTAAAATGATGACTTTTCTATGGTCGTTTCTTGGATATTTGTTTCTCTAATATATATCGCTACGTTTATGTTTTTGGGTTTCTTTGGTAGAAAACAATTTCAACTTTGGGATGTAATACGATTTTGTTCGTACATTAATGGAACTTACAATAAGATGAGACAACAGGGGTGTGCTGATAAATAGGTTGTCAGATTAATGTTCATGTCTTATATTAACACTTGTCCTACCTTTCCTTTCTTGCCTACTCCTTGTTTTCTATTGTCTACCAGAATTGTATTTTACAGTTATGCTAGTGATAGCATGCACTAAACAACTATATATTTTGTGGGCACGAATCGGATATCTAGGTTTTTGGAGGTATTTTTTGTTCTATCCATTCGTCCGAATAATCAATTATCCAATCCGATTCGATCCGTAGCCATTTGGATATCCGGTGTCCCGGATATCCATATTTTTGTTAGATTTGGACTGGATATTCGATTCGCTCCGTAAAAATAAATAAAAAGTTAGTAAATAAATAAAAGTTCCAAAATAATATAAATAATTTAATAAATTTAGTAAATAAAAATACTTTAAAACTTATATACAATATAATATTTCTGTAACTTATATATATAATTATATATATATATATGCATATAACAGATCCGACCGGATATCCATTTCTAAAAATATGATATTTGTGATTTATTTCGTTTCTTACGGATATTGCATATTATTATTTGCTTTGCTTTGTAGAGTTACGGATATCCAGATATTTTGTTTGAATCAAAACGAATAACGAATTGAATCAAAATTTACGGATATTTTTCACAGCCTCATATCTTACTATCTTGTTTTACAAAATGAAAATATCAATATTGTAAATAAGTTGTTTCATTTATAACATCTGTTTTTCTGTAAAATAACATGGATTCCAAAGTGTTTTTACAAATTTTCTGTTATTTCTAAACACTCTCTATATTTCATCACATTACATTATTTTATGAAAACATATACAAATATTCATGGTTATATGCTTAATACGGTCTCTTCTTATCTCGTATAATGAGTACTTGAGTATATAAATTGTTTAAATAGGATCCCACATAAGATTCTTTTTATAACTAATTTATTGTAATCGAATAATTGAAAGATTCGCTCAATTAATTGAGATAACATGGTAGAGTCTTCACACAACGATTTCAATCATGATTGATCAATATGAACGTTTTAAATGCAATAATATTCCGCTTTTCTTTACTTAGCCCAGGGTTTCGGTTTGGAAATTCTTGTTTTTTAACAGCAAACGGCTATTCTATTACTCAAACTTGAGGTGGTTTGGGTAACCATACCGGAATAGAACAACCAGTAAAAAGTAATTTCATATAGAAGAATCTAGTTGTCTTAGCTAAAAGTTCTGAAAACTGGTTGCGCGCTCGAGGAACATAAGAGATTTTGAAGTCCGGAAAGCAAATCAGTAGCGTTTCTATCCTCTTCAGTTCCGTAGCAAGCTTGGCCAAGCGTGAGGGTCCTTAATCATAGCAATCAGCTCCTTACAATATGTACCGAAGCTCTGGCATGTCGAATGTTGAAATATATTCTCCATCGCCCATTGCAGTGCTTCTACTTTCGAATGCAACGCTGATTCTCGTCTAGGTATATTTCTTGTTCCCATGAGTTGATGATTCCCACCACTGTCCATCCAGACCCATCCACAACCAATAAATCGATCATGGTCTGTCCAGGATCCATCTATTAAGCAGATATTACCCAAGCTTAAGACTTGGGATTCCTCGTCATTGTTCCCTTGTATCACTGATGGCACCATCTCGTTTGTAGCAAACTAAGCCTGACATTCACTCTCAGCATATCTTATTAGTTTCAGGGGATCCCTATCTATTCCCCTAAAGAGTTTATTATTTCGAGCCTTCCAAATATACCAAATTATCCAGGGATATGTATATTTATCTTGTTCAGGTTCAATTATATTGTTCTTCCTCCAAAATAGGTAGTCCATGTTCGCATAGATGCTTGGTACTGGAAAGATATCTTGACTCGTTGGAGTTGATGATAATGCCCAAACTTGTAAAGCAGGCGAACATTCAAAAATATCATGGGTTACAAATTCCTCTGGTTCACCACACCTTGGGTAGTAGTTATCACATCTCATATTCCGCCTTACTAAATTCCTTGTTACTGCCACGTGTCCAGTTAACAATTGCCATATAAGATGGCAAATTTTCTTTGGCGCCTTTAGCTTCTAAGCAAAGGCTTGAAGCTTAGCCACACTTGACTCTAGCACTTCATTTTCATTTTTCTCCTTGAGGAGATTCTGGGCTACCCAATATCCGGATTTGACCGTATATTATCCATTCTTTGTGTAGTTCCAGCAAAATGTGTCCCGTCGATGAGTCGTACTTGTGGCCAAACACTTAATAAGAGGTATATCATCAAGGTTGATAGATTGTTCCAGCAAGCCAACATCCCATGTCTTTGATTCCTGATTAATAAGATCACTGACCCTCATATTTTGATTCATAATTGGTGCCACAGGTGTAGCTGACCTAGCAGGTGTCGTTGGGATCCATAGATGCTCTCACACTTTAACTTCATACCCAGAGTGTATCTTCTGTCTTATCCCCAGTAACAAAAGATCCTTTGCCGCAGAAATGCTACTCCACACAAAAGAAGGACTTTTTATAGAATTTACTCGTAAAGGCGAGCTCATCCTGTAATATCTTCCTTCAGAACTCTGGTAACCAGCGAATCAGGGATACCGATGGACACGTGCGTGTGATGCGCATCCCTGTTATCTTTCCTTGGTTCTCTGCGAGATTGAGAAGGCTAACGAGCGCTTCCGTGCATAGAATAAAAATGAAAGGAGACAAAGGATCTCCTTGGGGTATACCTCTCCCTGGAATAATATTTCCTCTCGGCTGCCCATTGATAAGAACTTTATATTGTACTGATGTAATGCATCTCATTATCCAGCTAATCCACATTTCCGAAAAGCCCAACTTTCTCATGACAACTTCAATAAACGACCATTCCATCCTGTCATATGCTTTACTAATATCCGTCTTGATGGCCATTATTTTATTGCGTCTGCTTGGCTTTGTCCTAAGTGCGTGAAACATCTCATGAGCAATCATAATATTATCCGAAATCTGTCTTCCAGCAACAAAAGCTGACTGAGTTTCCAAAATTAGACCTGGTAGCACTTTCTTGAGACTCTTGCATAATACCTTGGAGATAATTTTGTAAATTACGTTGCATAAACTAATGGGCCGAAATTGAGCCATTTCATTAGGCTTTGTTGCCTTTGGGATGAGAAAAATATTTTTTTCATTCAGTCCAGCTGACATTGTCCCTTCGGTAAGGAATTTATTAACCATAAGAGTTAAGTCATCATTTACTATGTCCAGAACTTCTGGTAAAAAAGTGCAGTCATCCCATCTGGCCCCGAGGCTTTTTCTGGGTGCATAGCTAAGAGTCCTAGCTTCACCTCCCATTCAGAAACCGGGATTGTTAGACTTTCATTCATTGGCTCCGTTATTGTTGTATGAACTTCAGATAGCGCTTCTTCAATATCATCTAGATTAGAAGACTCAAGATCTGTCTAAAATAGCTAGTAGCAATGGCTACTAGTCCTTCTTCCATCTTGCACTACATTTTCATTTTCATCTAGGAGCTGCGTGATCTTGTTCCTTGCTCGTCTTTGCTTTGTTTAAGCATGGAATTTTTTTGTTTTTCGATCACCTTCCCGTAGCCAAAATACTCGACTTTTGTTTCCAGAACATTTCTTTTGCCTTAAGAGCATCTGAAAGTTCCTTCAAAGCGGCTGCGATCTCCTCAGTTGTAGCATTATCATCTGCATACAGAGCCTCCACCTTTTTTTAAGCTCCTCAACTAATTTTGCCGAGTTAATATTATGTTCTCTCCTCCACTCGCTCAAGGCTTTTCTGCAGCTGGCAATATGTTCCATTATAGTCGCATCGGGAGAAAGATCAGGTGATTTCCATCCCTCTACAATGACCTGCCGCAGTTCCTCATTATCCAACCATCTTTTATTGAACTTGAATTTTCTTGATCTTCTCGTTGGTTTTGTGAGTATGTCTGCAAGAATCGGACGATGATCCGATCTCCATAATCTCATATACTTCACCATAGAATGAGGAAACTTATCATGCCAGTCCGCATTTCCCACAACCCTATCAAGACGACATCGAACAATTACTCTTCCTGCTCTCTTTCCAACCCATGATAGCATATCTCCAGTATATGGAAATTCTAACATCCCACAATCGCTTAGCATTTGCTTAAAAGGTAGAAAAGAGCTATCAGTGCGTTGTCTTCCTCCTTTTTTTCATTATGAGCAGTGATTTCATTAAAATCTCTTATCATAAACCAAGGTCCAGTTCTTGTTGTTGAGAAACGTGTAAGGCGTTCCCAAACTTGATCTCTTCTTTCTAGTACAGGATCCCCATAAACAAACGTCATATAGACTTTTATTCCATCAATGATTGCCTCAATGTCAATCATTCTATTATTTGAAAATAAAACATTAACTTGAAATTCATCCATAAAAAATAAAGCTAAACCTCCGCTGAGACCAAGTGGCTCAACGGTAAACAAATGATCAAATCCTAAGTCAGCCTGAATGTTCTGCAACATCAGCCTCCTATTCTTCGTTTCAGAAAGGAACACAAGTCATGGGTGATGCTTCTGACACATCTCCGTAAGACTATTATATAACAAATTCATGTTATTATAATGCTTATTAGTTATTATTTTCCTTTTTATTGATATACCCTATGGTTGATCTGGTCTACCCCGAGAATAACGCACTTAGTGCTACATGGTAGGTTAACTTGAAAGTGTACCACACTGCCTAGTCCGAATATAAAATACATGTGATTAGTGCCAAGGAGGGGAGTGATCGTCTGTTACGAACCACCATATTAATCACTTGGACCGAAACTCAAATCTAGAATGATCACGATAATTTAGTTATTACTTTCTCCATTAATCTTGTAAAATATCATTCAAATGGATGCATGCAAGCATAAATGGAAACACAATATTACATATATAAGATCACACATATGCAAATGGAGTAGCCAAGCATCTCCACATGAGTCCTGAGTCACTTGTGATCCTATCTTATCATGCTTATGCAGACATGGGTTTGTCACATTCTGATCGTGAAGCAACACGATCTGATCACCAACTGACAAGAGATTGAAGTATACAAGTGTATGGACGTTGATACATACATATGAATGCATACAAATATGTAGACATGCATGTGTCCTGGTGCAAGTAGGTGTATTAAAACTGTTGTAGCCATCACATTTCATAGATTTGAGGTTCATGATAAGGGTCGATTTTAGTTTGGCAAGAGGTAATTTGTACTGGAATAAAAGTCCCCTGAGTTCTTATTTTGGATAAAAACCTAACTAAATTCGAATTTGGTAAAAGTAGGAAGACTTGTACGATATCCACTGGGTACATATATACACATTCATAACCTTCGATTCTTATTAGCAAAAAAAAAAACTTCCAATATTATATTCCATTAGTTATTATTACTTTAAAAGAAATATTATATGATAGTATGATTTTTTTATCACAAAATATCTTCTAAGGTTCAAGTTTCATTAAGTACGTAAACTATTTGTAGGTTAACTAATCTATATTTACGATTTAGATTTGGGAAAGTTTAGGATTTGGAGATTAGGATTTAGAATTTCAAATTTTACAGTATAAAATTTAAAATAATTATTTTAAAAATATTTTCATAAAAGGTTTATATTTTCAAGGAATAAAAAAAACTGAAAATAAAAGTTTTGGAAACAAATTTGAAATATATATTTTCAAAATAAAAGTCAAAATTTTACTGTTTTAAAATCTTTATTTGTATACTATACATGTAGAATATGAGTACAAATGTCTATCATTTTTTTAAATGAAACATATATTGATCATTTTTTCACGTTGTATATTTATTGTCATAACTTTATTAGGTCTTTTTGGAAAATTTGCAACCATTTTAATGTGGATCTCAAATCACCACGTACGCAATAAAGATAAAATAATCTATAAGCGTAAAAAAATAATAATGAAAATATTAAGAGTATATTGAATATATGAAAGAGATCCATTTACAAAGATTTATTGTTTTTCTCTCTCCTTCCAACCTCTTTTTAAACCTCGAATTATCGATGTCGTTTAGTTTTGGCGTCGGACTAACATTGGATATTGGACACAGCAAAGAAGGCTTGGGAGGCAATAAAATAGAGACACATGGGTGCATATAGGGTTTGAGAGGCTCGGCTACAGACTATTATGTCTGAGTTTGATAGATTTAAGATGAAGGATGATGACAAAATTGATGTTTTTTTGGGAATCTCGTCGAAGTCAATCGTGTCTGAGAAAACTATTGAAGAATCTAAGCTGGTTAAGAAGTTTCTTTCAAGCCTTCCTCAGAAGAAATATATACACATCGTAGCTTCGCTGGAACAGGTTCTCGACCTAAAGACTACGAGCTTTGAAGATATTATTGGCCTCCTAAAGACATATGAAGAACGTGTTGCTCAAGAAGAAGAAGAAACACACGATAGTCAAAAGCTTATGTGAATGAACTCAGAATCTCACTCTACCTCTTCAAACCACGACTCCAATGGTACTTAGACAACGACGCAAGTAACCACATGACTGGGAATTGTAGCTACTTTAAATCGATCAATGAGTCAATGACAGGAAAAGTACATTTTGGAGACGACTCACATATCAAAATTAAAGGGAAAGATCAATTTATCCTGTAGCAAGGATAGAGCAAAGAAGATCTTAGCCGATATCTACTATATACCGGATTTAAAAAAGCAACATCATTAGTCTATGACAAGCTATAAAATGTGGTTGTGATGTTAGAATGAAAGATGACTATCTGACACTGAGAGATAAAGATGGCAGGCTTATAACGAGAGCTAAGAGGTCAAGAAATAGGTTATACAAAGTTCTCATCAAAATTATTGATCCGATATGCCTACATGCTACTACCTTAAGTGATTCGGCAAAATGGCATGCTCGTCTTGGGAACATAGGAAGAGACTCAATGAAGAGGATTATCAAGAATGAATTAGTGATCGGGATACTTGATATCAACATCGAAAGGAGCAAATGCTTTACGTGTATGCTTGAAATAAAGAGAGTAAGAAACTCATTCTCTCAAGCAACAGCTTATCAAGCAGAAAAATACTAACTTAGTACATGGTGATCTATGTGGCCCCTACAACACCTCTAACTCCATCTAGCAAGAGATATATTTTCATGCTTTAGATGACTGCTCTCTCTACATGTGTTCAATTATGCTCAACAAAAAAGAATAAGCCTTTGAGAACTTTAAAAGTTTAAAGTTGTGGTGGAGAAGGAAACATGAACTATTATCAAGACATTCAGAACAGACCGTGGTGGAGATTTCGTCTCAACTGAATTTCAAACCTTCTGCAAAGATTCTAGAATTATAAGGAAACTTGACGTCTCCCTACTCTCTACAACAAACGGAGTGGTGGAGAGACGCAATAGGAATTTGATGGGAATGGATAAAAGTATATTGAAAGGCATGGAATGTCCTAACTATCTTTGGGGAGAAGTTGTGCCGACAATCCACCTATCTTATCAACGAGTAGCAACTCGAGATCTTAACTCCAAGACTCCATATGAAGCTTTAAAGAAGAAGAAACCCAGCGTAGATCACTTACGGGTCTTTGGCTGTATTGGTTACGCTAAGGTAAACACTTCCACATCTCAAGAAATTCGATAATCGATCTCGTGTACTTGTACAACCTCGACATTGAACATGATCTAAGGCCTACAGGTTGTATGATCCCACGAATTGTAAGATCTTTGCAAGCAAAGCTGTTATTTTTGATGAAAATAAGATGTGGAAATGGAAAAGTAACACTGAAGATAGTGGAGGAACTTTCAATGTTGTTTTTGGAGCATTCGAAATAGAGGCTCGTTGGAGATGATAATGTTGAAGGCAAAAGTGATATGAGAGATGGAAACACAAAGATATTGTCATAAGATATCAAGATACAGAAGATCCAACCTTGATGAAGAAGAAGAAGACATAGAAGGTAATGATGAAGGTTTAAGAAGATCCACAAGGGAGAAGAAGAAACTGGCCTACCTAGATGATTACATTCTCTTAGCAGAATTTGATAGTGAACATCTCCTTTTGAGTATCAATAATGAGCCTTGGGATTCTGAAGAAGCAAAAGAGAAGAAATTACGGTGTGATGCTTTTGATGATGAGAACGCTTCGATAATCAAGAATAAAACATGGGAACTAGTTGATCTTCCTATTGGAGCAAAAGCTATCGGCTTAAAGTGGGTATTCAAGGTTGAACGAAACTCTGATGGGAGTATAAATAAGTTTAAATTGAGGTTTATGGCAAAAGTTTATATACAGAGACACGGGATTGATTTTGATGAGGTCTTTGCGCTGGTGGCTCGTATCGAGACAATAACATTCATCGTGGCTTTAGAAGCTTCAAAGGGATGGCAAATTCATCATCTAGACTTCAAGACATCTTTTTTACACGGTGAATTAAAGGAGGAAGTGTTTGTTTTTCAACCTGAAGGTTATGTGATCAAAGGACAAGAAAATAAAGTTTACAAACTAAGAAATGCGCTTTATGGTTTAAGATAAGCTCCACGATCTTGGAATGAGAAACTTAACAAAGTTCTTGGAGCTTAGGCTTTGTTTAGTGTTCAAAGGAGCCTGATCTTTATCGAAAGGTAGAAAAAGAACACGTTTTGCTAGTAGCAGTATACGTAGACGACCTATTGGTTAAAAGTACGAGTATTGATCGTATAAATGATTTTAAGAAAGGAATGACCAAGAACTTTGAGATGAGTGATCTAGGAAAACCAGCGTAGATCACTTACGGGTCTTTGGCTGTATTGGTTACCTAATGTAGACACTCAACATCTCAAGAAATTCGATAATCGATCTCGTGTACTTGTACAACCTCGACACTGAAACAGGATCTAAGGCCTACAGGTTGTATGATCCCACGAATTGTAAGATCTTTGTAAGCAAAGATGTTATTTTTGATGAAAATAAGATGTGGAAATGGAAAAGTAACACTGAAGATAGTGGAGGAACTTTCGATGTTGTTTTTGGAGCATTCGGAAATAGAGGCTCGTTGGAGATGATAATGTTGAAGGCACAAGTGATATGAGAGATGGAAACAACAAAGCTATTGTCATAAGATATCAAGATACAAAAGATGCAAACCTTGATGAAGAAGAAGAAGACATAGAAGGTAATGATGAGGGTTTAAGAAGATCCACAAGGGAGAAGAAGAAACCGGCCTACCTAGATGATTACATTCTCTTAGCAGAATTTGATGGTGAACATCTCCTTTTGAGTATCAATGATGAGCCTTGGGATTATGAAGAAGCAAAAGAGAAGAAATTATGGTGTGATGCTTGTGATGATGAGAACGCTTCGATAATCAAGAATAAAACATGGGAACTAGTTGATCTTCCTATTGGAGCAAAAGCTATCGGCTTAAAGTGGTATTCAAGGTTGAACGAAACTCTGATGGGAGTATAAATAAGTTTAAATTGAGGTTTATGGCAAAAGTTTATATACAGAGACACGAGATTGATTTTGATGAGGTCCTTTGCGCTGGTGGCTCGTATCGAGACAATAACATTCATCGTGGCTTTAGAAGCTTCAAAGGGATGGAAAATTCATCATCTAGACTTCAAGACATCTTTTTACACGGTGAATTAAAGGAGGAAGTGTTCGTTTTTCAACCTGAAGGTTATGTGATCAAAGGACAAGAAAATAAAGTTTACAAACTAAGAAATGCGCTTATGGTTTAAGATAAGCTCCACGATCTTGGAATGAGAAACTTAACAAAGTTCTTTGGAGCTTAGGCTTGTTTAGTGTTCAAAGGAGCCTGATCTTTATCGAAAGGTAGAAAAGAACACGTTTTGCTAGTAGCAGTATACGTAGACGACCTATTGTTAAAGTACGAGTATTGATCGTATAAATGATTTAAGAAAGAATGGCCGAGAACTTTGAGATGAATGATCTAGGAAAACCAGCGTAGATCACTTACGGGTCTTTGGCTGTATTGGTTACGCTAAGGTAGACACTCCACATCTCAAGAAATTTGATAATCGATCTCGTGTACTTGTACAACCTCGACACTGAAACAGGATCTAAGGCCTACAGGTTGTATGATCCCACGAATTGTAAGATCTTTGTAAGAAAAGATGTTATTTTTGATGAAATAAGATGTGGAAATGGAAAAGTAACACTGAAGATAGTGGAGGAACTTTCGATGCTGTTTTTGGAGCATTCGGAAATAGAGGGCTCGTTGGAGATGATAATGTTGAAGGCACAAGTGATATGAGAGATGGAAACAACAAAGCTATTGTCATAAGATATCAAGATACAAAAAGATGCAAACCTTGATGAAGAAGAAGAAGACATAGAAGGTAATGATGAGGGTTTAAGAAGATCCACAAGGGAGAAGAAGAAACCGGCCTACCTAGATGATTACATTCTCTTAACAGAATTTGATGGTGAACATCTCCTTTTGAGTATCAATGACGAGCCTTGGATTATGAAGAAGCAAAAGAGAAGAAATTATGGTGTGATGCTTGTGATGATGAGAACGCTTCGATAATCAAGAATAAAACATGGGAAGTAGTTGATCTTCTTATTGGAGCAAAAGCTATCGGCTTAAGGTGGATATTCAAGGTTGAACGAAACTTTGATGGGAGTATAAATAAGTTTAAAGTGAGGTTTATGGCAAAAGTTTATATACAGAGACATGGGATTGATTTTGATGAGGTCTTTGCGCTGGTGGCTCGTATCGAGACAATAACATTCATCGTGGCTTTAAAGCTTCAAAGGGATGGCAAATTCATCATCTAGACTTCAAGACATCTTTTTTACACGGTGGCTTAAAGGAGGAAGTGTTCGTTTTTCAACCTGAAGGTTATGTGATCAAAGGACAAGAGAATAAAGTTTACAAACTAAGAAAGACGCTTTATGGTTTAAGACAAGCTCCACGAGCTTGGAATGAGAAACTTAACAAAGTTCTTGGGAGTTTAGGCTTTGCTTAGTGGTTCAAAGGAGCCTGCTCTTAATAGAAAGGTAGAAAAGGAACATGTTTGCTAGTAGCAGTATACATAGACTACCTATTGGTTAAAAGTACGAGTATTGATTGTATAAATGATTTTAGGAAAGGAATGGCCGAGAACTTTGAGATGAGTGATCTAGGAAAACTCACTTATTACCTTGGGATTGAGGTAGATCAGCATCCAGAAGGGATTACATTGAGACAAGAGCGTTATGCTATGAAAATCTTACTAGAGACATGGATGAAGGACTGCAATTCATGTCATATTCCAATGGATCCAGGCTTAAGTTGTCTAAGGCGCAGGAAGAAAATAGTGTGAACGAGAAAGAATACATGAGGAACAGAGGTTGTCTCAGATACTTATTGCACACTCAACAAGATCTCTCGTTTAGCATTGGAGTGCTTAGTAGATATATGCAACCACCAAAGGCATCTCATGAAGCAGAGTCAAAGGTTGTCTTACGGTATCTACAGGGAAAAACATCGTATGGTCTCAATTTTGGTCGAGCGAGTGATACAAGAGTTTAAGGATACAGTGACAGCTCTCATAATGTGGATGGTGACGCCGAAAGAAGTACGACCAGAAGTTTTTTACTACTATGCAAATTGTCTTATTACGGGGAGCTCTCATAAACAAGCAACAGTTGCATTGTCGTCTTGTGAAGCCGAGTTCATGGCAGCACTTGATGAAGCTAAGCAAACTATTTGGCCTCATGAGCTATTGGGGGAGATAACATGAGAGTGGCGAGAAGGTATCGATCATGATTGATAATAAATTAGCCTTAGCTTTGCCAAAGAATCTTGTATTTCATGGCCGCAACAAACACATTCATCGTCGCTACCACTTTATTCTTGAATGTATTGACAAACAAGTTGATTGAGGTGCATCACATATCAGGGATAAAGCAAAAAGCGGATATATTAATTAAGGCATTGGGAAAATCGAAGTTTAAAGGAATGAAAGAGCTCATAAGAGTTGAAACTGTGTTAAAAGCGAAGTTCAAGCAAGGGGAAAAATGTTGGAGTAAGCTTAAAGTTAACTTAAGAAGCAAGTTTCCTAATCCTACTGAGTTATGGTTTTGTAAAGGATTAGAAAAAAAAAATATGAAATATGTTAGGTCCATAGAGTTTAGGAGAAATCCAATCTCTATATAAAAAGCTACCAATTTATGGTATAGCTTATGAGTTTTTATGAGTTTTGTGAGGCTTTAGTTTTGAGTGATTTTTTAACATTGAGAGATTAATAAGAGAGAAAATTCTTATTAAGTTTTATTCATTTTTCATATTCGAGATTCTACACCGCCTAGGAGAGGGCCTATAATTCGTTTAGTAATCAGATGTAAATTTAGTAAAACAAATATATAATAAAACGACAAATACATATGAAGTTTGGAACAAGTAATTAATTATGACACTGAAACTATAAAATTATTGTACTTGAACTATTTATATAAAATTTTAAATATATAATTAAGTTAAAAATATATGTTACTAATAATATAAAATAAATATCTATAAATGAATTCAAATTTTCGCGCCATTGCGCCGAACAAAATTTAATAATGTTTTTAAATCAGGAACTCTTGCAACGGCGCATTTTTCAACTATAATTTATGAGTTTTTATTGGGATCTGATTTAGTTTATTGGTCTAGAATCTCTAAGTCTTCCTTTTTTGGATTATAAATTAAAGGAATATAGACCCGTATAAATATAAGGGCTTTATATTTTGTTTGTGACGGTTACTTATTAAACCCTAATTATCATGAAGTGTTATATATTGAATGTGATGAATTTTTATTTGACTAGTTCTGAAACAATTATGCTTAGAATTATTTTTCATTTCATTACCTTGTTTTATTAGAAAATAAAACCACATAAAAACAATCAAAAGATTACTTTTTGTTATTTTAGATTTAAATTGGATAAGTTAATCGATCTATACACTGTCCCAAAAACACTCATATATACTCTCTCCGTTTCTTAATATATGATATTTTGACCTAATGCACAAAGATTAAGAAATTTACAATTATCTAAAACTATTTTAATAATATAATTTTAAAATCATTGAATTAATTATAAAAAAAACTGTAAAATTTTATTAGTTAAACAGTTTTCAATAAATTTATAATTAACTTTATAACTTCAAAAGATACCTTAAAATCTCAAAAACAACATAAACCTTCTAAAACATCATTAATATGAAACGGATGGACTATATATTTACTAGAGCGACATACGTAGATGGTGGCCAAATATTAGCACATGATGAGCATCACCAAAACACAACAAATATAAGAGATTGGGTTAGCCACATGGACTACACAGAAGGCCATGAAGACTAAAATTGGTACAGTAACTTAAGTCTCACCAACTTCTCATTAGAAAGATATTAATGTCTATATCTACTAAACTACTTCACTTTAGCGAGGCAAAATCATTAAAATAAATATATAAGAATCCGACATATACATGCATTTATATTCAAGAAAATGAAATTACGGTACTGGATACGATTGGCACATGGAATGATCTTTATGCATATCTTTTCGTGACCATTTTCTGATTTTTATGGATTTGATAATATGTTTATTCTGTATGATTGACGATATAAAAAATATTTTTAATGTCTTGGACAGAAAATATTATCTCAAATCAGTATGTTTGTCCAAAATAAATAATTGGGAAAATCATATGGTGGTGAGAAACTCACAGGAAAACTACCAACGGCCTATATACCTACCCAGCAATAGCCATAAATTCATAATCATTATACTGATTGGTTATACTTCTTCTATAGTATTAGTTTCAAGGAAAGTTTAGTTCCATATATCCTAAAAGATTCGTCCAAATCAAAAATCCGCAGAAAGCACGATGATTATATAATTCACAGAATATAGTAATCCAAATCATAAATACAATTTTGCCAGCTGTACCTATGCTAATATATAAGATACATATGTTAGAACTACTATGTTTTAAAACTGCCCATTTTGGTTTTCATAATATGTATATTGTGTATGATTGACTTGGTCGAGGATGTTAAAAAGATGTTTTAGTGTTTTGGAGAAAAGATTAGGGATCTCAAATCAATATGAATGTGCTTTGTTCAAAATAAATAACTGACAGAATCCTTAAAATACCAACGGCCTATAACTACCAAACAATAGTCATAATCATCATACTGATTAGTAGCATCTTCTTTTTATATTAGTTTCAGCTTCAAAATAAATAGTAGTCAGTATGTACTTCCATATATCTTAAAAGATTCGTCCAATACATATATCTCCGCCGAAAGCAAGATGATCATATTATTTATAGAATCAGGTAAATTCATATCATAAATTCAATTTGTTCAGCTGTAACTTTTGCTAAAACATAAGACACATTAGCATGTATATATATTTCACCACAGCTCACGCCAAAAGTTGTGAAACAAATTTCACTCCTTCAACAATATTTTATAAAGCAAAAAAGAAAACATATCCATCTATTATATTCTGCTCTATTTATTATTTTCTATGTTAGAAAAATTCTTCATTTCTATATACATTTCTTGGTTACCCATGATGGCTTCTCGATTGAGTTGTACATTGAAATTTGAGACTTTTTGGTATAGAAACTCTAGACACAAAAAGTTACCACTGCATCATAGCCAAATATAACAAGACCCATTTATAGATGAGCCATTAATATAAAGATAGGCCCATTCTGAAGCCCATTTCCTCGAATTACCACCAAAACTCTGTTCTGGTCTGTTGTGGGTGGCTATTCTTGATCTGTTTCAAAAGATAAAAAGAAACTTAAAAAAAGAAGTGTAATTAGGACATGTACAGATTCTACACGAAAGATTTGCGGCAGTTACTTCGATAAAATAGACAGATACTTACTTGTGTGCAGGCGTACTATTATTATTTTCCCAAAAGTATAAACTACGTCTTCCCCGATTACCAAAAAGAGCTTAAAGATTCGCGACGAAGCAACTCAAAGAACAGTATCTGTCGCCTTCTTGTTCTGTAAGGATATCATCTTCTCTTTTTTTTTTTTTAATTAACTTTCTATCTTCAATCGATTCTCTGTTTCTTCACCAAATTTATTCCCTTTCTGCTAGGGTTTGTTTCAGTGAAGAATCTTGAATCTGGACTTGTGTTAGTGATGATGCTGATTGGTTTTGCATTTACTCTGTTTTCAGATTGAACAAGAACCAAAGTTGTTTTGAACTTCGATTGGAATCTTGAATAGAAGTTTTGACGATGCAAAGGGTTAGGGTTTCATCACAAAGAGCAGCTGTTCACAAGCTTGGCGATTCTCAGATGACATTATCTCCCAAGTTCAGAGTAGCTGCTTCGGTTCAATCACCATTGTTCGATAGATCATCGGAGCAAGACCTCTCTCTCAACGGAGAGCCGTTGATTCCCGGTTTACCAGACGATGTTGCTCTTAACTGCCTCTTACGGGTTCCTGTCGAAAGCCACGTCTCGAGTAGATCGGTCTGCAAGAGATGGCACTTCTTGTTCTGTGCTAAAGAGACGTTCTTCGCCAGGCGCAAGGAGTTCGGCTTTAAAGAACCGTGGCTGTTCGTGGTCGGGTTTAGTAGATGCACAGGGAAGATCCAATGGAAGGTTTTGGATTTGAGGAATCTAACTTGGCACGAGATCCCTGCGATGCCTTGTAGAGACAAAGTGTGTCCTCACGGGTTTAGATCGGTCTCTATGCCAAGTGAGGGCACTATGTTTGTCTGCGGTGGAATGGTTTCTGACTCTGACTGTCCTCTGACTTGGTGTTGAAGTACGACATGGTGAGGAATCACTGGACCGTCACTAACAAGATGATCACCGCGAGGTCCTTCTTTGGAAGCGGCGTGATAGACGGGAAGATATATGCAGCTGGTGGAAACTCTGCGGATATGTTCGAGCTCGATACTGCTGAGGTTTTAAACCCATTGGATGGGAAGTGGCGGTCTGTTTCCAATATGGTTACACAGATGGCGTCTTACGACGCAGCGGTTTTAAACGGGAAGCTTTTGGTGACTGAAGGATGGTTATGGCCCTTCTTTGTATCCCCTAGAGGTCAGGTTTTACGACCCGAGGACGGATCAGTGGGAGACAATGGCTATGGGGTTGAGAGAAGGATGGACCGGGGACGAGTGTGGTGATTTATGATCGGTTGTTTATAGTGTCGGAGTTGGAGAGGATGAAGATGAAGGTTTATGACTCGGTTACGGACTCATGGGAGACGGTTAACGGACCGGAGTTGCCTGAGAAGATTTGTAGACCGTTTTGCGGTTAACTGTTATGGGAACAGAGTGTATGTGGTTGGTCGGAATCTTCATCTCGCGGTTGGGAGTATTTGGAGGTCGAAGAGTAAGTTTGGTGTGAGGTGGGAAGTGGTGGAGTCTCCGGAGCGTTATGGGGATTAACTCCCTCTAATTCTCAGATTCTCTTGCTTAAAGGAGAGATGGATGAATCTGTGTTTGGCTTTGGATTCCATTATTTGTGAACTATACATGTGTATGAATATATGTAAGATTGTATCAGAATGGTTATGTTTTAACTCTTGTATCATATCCATATGTGTGAATAATCTGTCTGAAAGTGTTAAATAATACTTGTGTTTCGGAATTATAAAGTTATGAACTCATTTTTAGTTTCAAAATGGTCCTCATTTTATGATTTACTGTGAAATAATATGAAAACAATTTTTTTTTGTAGCCACCTTGAATGTAAATAAAAATTGTAAAATAGAATAGAAATTAAAAGAAAGAATTATAATTAGAAAGGTTAAATTATTACATATTTATTTTATTTGTTTTTGGATGAAAACTATCAGAAAATCTGTTTTATTTTGTCATATGGGATAGTTTTTAGTAAAATGTTAAATTATATATAAATTATTATTTTATTAAAATCTTTTTATTATTGAATTAGTGCTTTAAATTTTTCATTTCAATTTTTACTACAATATATTAATTATAGAAACTTGATTTTATTTTATTTTATTTTGCAAATCTATATAACCAAATATTTTCAATAGAAATATCCTAAGATAGTCTTAAAATTTTGTGAGAAAAATAACTTTTAGAGAGAAAAATAACAAAAATTAGTTTTATTAAAAGATGTAAATAAACACTGGTACTCCTTGAGTTAATTAATCCAGACTTAGGGTTTAGAATAATGGGGTCGAATTTCGGAGTTGAAGTTTAAAATTAAAAAAATATTAAAATAAATAAATAAATAAAAAAACTTATTTTAGTTATTTTTAGGATTATTTTATGACAAAACCTAAAAAGATCAATTCAGAAAATTGTCCTATTTTCAAAGGCTGTTGAGGGTGTGATCTATGTAACTATGCTATTAGAATATTTTCAACTCAACTTCATTTCTTACTTCAAAATAAAGTTTGAGATCTTTGATAAAAAACAGAAGTTTGAGATAAAAAAAATCTTTCAACCTTACTCTAAATTTTATTTTATAGGTTTATTTCATAAATGGAATAATGCATTTATTTTTTGTTTATTATTCCATTTTTATTCCAAAATAAAGTGTGTTTAGAGTAAAATCTAATTTATTACAGAATCATTCTATTTTGAAAAAAAAAAATGCTCTTAGACGGACAAATTGACATATAACTTTCAAATGGGTGATCACAATATAATTTAAGTTTAATATATCACTTAAATGAGGGAGAAGAAAAGAAAAAGAGATGATGACATTAGCACAAAACGCTAAATTACATATTTTACTTAGTTCTACTCTAGCAAGTATGGTCGTTCTTCGTCTTTGAGCTTTTATAGGAAAACTCAATATGTCCTAGAATACTACTATGCTCCTTCTCCAATGCATTCACTAATAAGAATTTACAATATGTTCTAGAAACCTTTCTATATGATTTCTACGACCATATGCCATTCTAGTTCGTTAGTTGGTTCCAGTTATTATAAGTGCATTCATACATTGCCGTATAAGTTGAAACTATGTCGACCATGACTCTAGATAAAGATTTTTGATTTCTTATATATATATATGTGTGTAATCAAGTTGGACCAATCTTATTTTCGAAATGGATAACAGCCTAAAAGAAACTTAAATTAATTCGAAAAGCGTCGAGTGTGGAAAACACTTTTTCTCTCATATGAATCTAACCTTATCGAGCCTCTAATCAAACCAATAAGCATTCTTGCTTTTCATTCCTCTCATTAGCTTATCTTATCATTTCATAGCCCCGATCACAATATAAAGTACAAATACATATATTTTGGCTCATTAACCTGTTAATTTAGTAGAATATATAAAAATGTAACTAGTATGTTTTAAACTTGCCTCCTAGTAGTCCTAGCGAAAGAAAAGGTTTTGTTATTTCTAATAGAGCTAAAGACTTTTTTACATGTAATTGGCTCCTAAATACATAAAGATTGTTAAAACTAGATGCACATATTTGATATGCTTTTAGTTAAGGCCAGTTCTGTATATTGTTCCCCTAGTCGACATAACCATTACCGTTCATAGTATAGGAGCAAATGCAAATGACACAAGGTCTAGAACTTAATTCTGTAGAATACCAGATTACAATTTACCAGATAGCAAATTAAAGGGAACCCTAAGTTATATAACTAATCTACTCAAAAAGTTTAAAGTATTGTTTTGTTCAAGTTGTTTCAAATGAAAAGTTCCACAATTCGCGTAGTGAATCTGGTGATGATATGGCAAATTACCACACAAATCACTAATTAAATTATTTTATTTTAAGATGTTAGTTTCTTATTGTAATCATCTTTAGAGGTAAACCATAATTAATCTTTGTCTAAATACTATTATTGTTCAAAAACTTTTTAACACTCGGACTACAACATATTCAATATTTATAAACAACTTTACAAATAATAATTTTCATGATAGAATTTTCTCCTAAGACTTTTAGATCAATGAACGGTTATGCATAAATATGTCTGTAGTCAAGTATGGAGAAACCTTTAAATATTAATCAATAATCAATAGGCCAATTGTTTCCACATTTCCACATGATTAAAGGTTAGTGGAAGACTAATTTATAAATTAACAGGTTAGTGGCTTTATTTGGAAATTTGGCTAAGTACGGGCGTTATAGCAATTTCTGTATGACAATAACATATTTTTATTTTATTTATAAATATGTCTCTCACCAGTTCACCAGTACAAATTTCAATACCCCCCACCACTGCAAATATACATGAATACTAGAAAGGTATATACTTCAATAGTTCAGATGTATTTCACAATATAATAAAACTAAAGTATTCCACCTTCTTGTCTATTTTTTTAAAATTCATAGCATTGTTGTCTAAATTCCCAAGTTGTTAAAGTAGCAAATAAAATTAAAAGAGCCAAATTAAAAAAGAAACATGTCTTTACGAAAACACAAACACTACACACACATGCACATGCTATTTCCCTGTCTTCTCCCCCAACTTAGCCTTTCATCTATTGTATTTAGACATTTCAATTTAAAATTTTCTTATCTTTGTTATCTCCTTTATGCTATAGTTTTGTACGTTCGCTAAAGTATGTTCCCAGTGATAATCTTCCTCGCTAAGTTAATTTGTACAACATCTATAATTCTAAATCACGTATCTAGGACATTATTTTGAATTTTTATCGTGTATTCATATCTTTTTTTTTGTGAACGCAAAACTAAAAATTAATTCTAACTAATCACCTATTCATAAAGACAAATCGGTGGAATGGTATCCATATAACCCTTAGCAGAAGGAAAACCTCGAATACCGCATGCGATCTTGTCCGCTATTGTACTTTTTATTTTTAGAATGTATTGGATGTTAAAGTTGGGGAAAAAACTCTTTACAGCGTTGAAGTTTTTTCAGATGAGTAGTGAATACCGGTCATTCCATAGATGAAGTCACCATCTTCACCAGCTGATAACAATTTGTTGCGAACATCATTTCTAGTTTTTGTAAGATTTTCATATACTTTATCTTCTATATCAACGCTTCACATTCATCATGTAAAAGTGACAGTCTTCTTCGGATATATAGCTCCGATAATGTGGTTGGATGAATCTGGTTCACTGCAAAATCACTCTTAACCCGTAAATTTTTCTTTTCTTTCCAGGCTCCATCCACATAACACCATCTTTCATCTTCTAACCGTTGACTAGTCTAAATAGAATAATTTTCTTAGCAGGCCTTTAAATCATTATGTTATGCTTCAGCTTATAGATTTCTTTCTTTTCGTATTATCCTTCTATTCAAATCATGTATAACATTTACATTTATTTAATGTTCATATAAATATTTGATGCAAATGCTATTTATTTGATAGTTTAAACAACAATTTAAAGACATTCCCATCTAAAAGTCTTTTAGACCATGTACAATGTGATAACTGAAAATTGTATTCAACTATTGAATGCTTGTATGATGGTGTTGAAAGAAAAAAAATAATACACGGATTAATTTCAGTTAAATAGAATTAACTAGTTCGAAAATATAGGAGTGGAATCCACATGGAAAATTTGAAAAAATTAAACTTAAATTGTATCTTCCACGGCCTTGAAAAGAGAGTGAAAGTTGGAAATTATACTTCTTTTAAAACAAATATAAAAGAATAATATAAATTCTAACTAATTTTTGAAATAACTTCATTTTTATTCATTCTATTTATTTCAAATAAATTATTTTGTACGAAATACTTTTTTCAGAAAAAAAAATTTATATATCAGAAGTCATCATTTTATATTCTATTAATAGGAACTTGGTTAATTTAATTTAGATACATAATTTTAT
>CAJHQP010009050.1:0-24091 GCA_905132765.1 Moricandia arvensis
AGACCGGTACTGATTATTAACGTGCACTCAAGTGTGAGTAATGGTAATAACTTCCATTCTAAAATAAGAATTAAGTTCGCTACCTACGAGAGAGAATCGCTAATATTACACAATATAGGAGAATTATGTCATGACCAATTTTCACATGCATATTAAGAATATAGCATCATTTTTTGGATAATTCAATTCATGAAAACTTTGCACAAATTCTTCCAATATTATCCTTTATGTTTGTAAGTTGCCGGTTAAAGAGAAAGAAGAGGTGACGTCGATGAAGAGCATATGTGGATGGAAAAGAGAGATAATGTTGCTGATGAAGTGTAGTAGTGGATAATTGGCTACGTGATCTTGTATTTTTTTTTTTGAAAATACATCTTACTGAAAAAATGAGATGAAATCATTGCTTCACAAAATAGAAAAAATGATGAAAATGCTATCAATGACTTATTTCCTCTTACAAAAGAATAGCATAGACTTTCTATAAATAGGAAAACAATAATTAGTTTTTCTATTTAGATCCTAAACCCTAATTCTACCCTTAAACCCATCGCACACCTTAAATATTAAACCCTAAATCTTAATCACTCAACCCTAGACCCAAATATAATATATCTATTAATATGAAAAATTTGTGAACATTAATAAAGCTATTCAATTTTATATAAATGGTATAGAAACATCAGAGCGTTTTAGATTATTTAGTTTAGTAGTCCGGCATGTCAAACATGTGGCTAAGAAAAAATATTAACGTATTATAATTGCTTTACGAATACTGTATGACAAATGTTTGAAATTAAAAAAAAAATAGAATGTTAAAAAGATAAAGAATATAGAGAAATATTACAAGTAGTTAATAGTATGAGTGTTCAACTTTCTTTATCAAAGATTAGATGTTCACAAACTTAAAATGATGGTTATAACATAATAATTACAAACTATACTTTTAAACAAAATAAAACAATTTTTAGTAATGGAATGGAACATGATAAATAGTACAATAATAAAAACTATCGGGTACATAATATAAATGGAACATCAAAAGAACAAATATAATGCATCTTGCGTTATCATTTCTATTCTATTTATGTATAATAGAATAGAACATAAGAAACAAAAGAATGTTTATCTTCTCCTATTAACTTTTTATAACTAACAGCGAATGAGGAAAGTAAATCTGACAATCGTGGCGGAGATGTTGCACTTTGTGGAGAAGGGAATTTTATTGTTGATACAATAGATAAAAGAGAAGAATAGACGAAGGGAAGAGTTGTGAATATGGTGGCTACAATTCAAAAATTGATTATGCATGTGAATGTGATTGAGTCGGAGTGATTCAAGGTTGTGTTCATCGACACAAAGGAGAAAAAGAGAGTGAAAGGAAGGGAAAAAGAAAAGAAAAACATAGTTGCGTCATGTGTGTTAAGAGGTAGTTTAGCAAATAATACACAAAATATGTTGAATATTGCTGTCAATCTTTTTTAAATTAGAAATCGAATTATAATTTGTTTGATGATCATAAAGTGCAATCCCCTAAAATATATTGGCCAGCTATTATGTCTATTAAAAGAATACTAGGATCGGATCCGCGCGCCTGCGCGGGTGTTTGTTTTCGATATACTTATAAACATTTCAAAACACATCAATTTTATTTTAATTTAACGTTTTCATTAACATTTCAAATATGTGTGTATATATATGTATTTTTACAAAATAAAAAATTACATAAATGATTTTTAAAAATTAAAATAAAAAAATATAAAACATGTGTCTAACCTAAAAGTGGAGTTTATTTAAGAAATATATTATAAATTTTAAAATAACTAAGAAAAAAATAATTTTATACAACAAGTAATGTATATTTTATATTTTGTTTTACAGTGAAAGTTAATTATATATTTAATAAAATTGTAATCAACAAATCATGATATTATCCTCCATAGGTAGAGATGAGGATTAAATTAATCAAAGTCTAGATATTGATCTGTGCGTCCACGCGGATTATGGTTTTCACTTTTTGTTAAATGTTGATATTTGTTTTTCATGTATCCATTATATAATTATACGTTTTATAATATAAATATTTATATATAAATTAGAATCAATTTATGGATATGTTTTGGTATAATTAATCTAATATAAATACGTTGACACTAAGTTCCACAATTTATTAGCAATATAAATTGAATATTTTTAAAATATAAATTTTAGTTATATAAACAATAATGTACAACAATATTTACACATTGTTATTATGAAATCTATATAATATATGTTAAATTTATGAAGATATTAAAATTATAATATGTTTTGGTTGGAGGTGTATTTGCTTAAAAACAGTTACTTCTTTCAATCTGTTATAATCCAAAATATATTTTATAAAATATTTTTCATTGTTTTGTTATTTTTAAAATCTATATACACATACAAAATAGGTATGATATTAATAAATTTTACTAAACCCACCTCATACAAATAAATTGAATGAATAATTATGATAAAAAATTGTAACAAAAATGGGCCAAAATAATAACTAAATTTTGTAGAATCCCAAATATTATTGGCAAACATATTTTTTTAAGAAAATTATACCTAATTTTTTGTTTGTTTGTAACTTTTTTGTTTGTGTTACAACTTCTCTCATCTTCTTACTTTTTGATTATTTTTTAACAAATAAGTTAGCTAATGGTAAGCATTTAAATTATTATTCTCTTTACGATAATATGTATCGTCATTCTAGACATGCCCTTATAAGTATAATGTGTCCATGATTTTTACTAATACATAAGTTAATAGTATAAATGGCTAGATTTGAGAGACATGTATAATAGATTATTTCTTTTTAAAACAAATACAATTAATAGCATATATTTGTAAATTTTAGCTAAAATATATATGTGGTTAATTAATTGCTAAGATCGCATGAGAAAAGTATGGATATAACGTTTGTCATTTATAGAATACATACTCATTATAATTAGTGATAACAGAAAAAGATTATGAATATTTGTCAAATATGGATAAGTTAGAAAAAAATAATTGGTTGTCTATATTTTAGGAATGTTTTTATAAGATATAAAAGATTTCGATAACCCAAAAACGTTTAGTTTGTTTATAATGTATAATTTAAATATATTTATATATTGCAAATAATATCGTGTACATACGGAATATAGGTGAATTAAATTAAAATTTGAATATAAAATTTAAACCGGTGGATTTGCAGATAATAGTCTATCTTATAATTATTTATTTTATAATATTAATTTATGTATTAGACATGTTTGAAGATAACCTATTAATTTGTGTATAAATGACATGTTTGCTAAACCATTTCATTGATAATGATTTTTTAATCATGATATATATTGGATCGAAATCAAGTGGTTAAGTATTTACACAAAATGTTTTTTCTTATGTGGTGAACAAAACTTTAAATTATTGGTTTTGATCATGTAGACCGTGTCATATTTGGTGCTGGATCACATTTGTTTTGATTTCTGCAAAATAATTTTAAATTGAGGCATATTCAATAACAAACCACGTGAGTTTAAGTGCACTTGGTTTTGTAAAAAATTTGGGTAGGGTTGTTAAGTTATTAAACGATTGTGTTTAAGTCTAGTGGCATTCAATGGTAAATATTAAGAAAAAGTTTGAGTTAAGTACAAATTGTACTTAAGATATATGTTTTAAAATATAAGTAAAAGTGATTTATTTTAGAATATAAGATATATATTTTTGACATTTAATTCAATTTTTCGGTTTAATTTTTTAAAGATGGTTTTGATGCAGTGATATAGACTCTGGTGAAAATAAATAATAAAACTCATTTTATGGTTACAAATATACAAAATATAATTATTGGATCAAACAAATTAGTAATGGGCTTATTGTGAGCATATGTCCATATAAGAGGTGATTTAATTTGTGTTTGGATGTAGGAATAATATCAGTGGCAGAGAATTGTAATTTTTGTGGAAAACTAAGGGGTATTTCCTATTTGTACTCCTCTTTTAATAGATTAGATATCATGTACATACGGAATATAGGTGAATTAAATTAAAATTTGAATATAAAATTTAAACCGGTGGATTTGCAGATAATAGTCTATCTTATAATTATTTATTTTATAATATTAATTTATGTATTAGACATGTTTGAAGATAACCTATTAATTTGTGTATAAATGACATGTTTGCTAAACCATTTCATTGATAATGATTTTTTAATCATGATATATATTGGATCGAAATCAAGTGGTTAAGTATTTACACAAAATGTTTTTTCTTATGTGGTGAACAAAACTTTAAATTATTGGTTTTGATCATGTAGACCGTGTCATATTTGGTGCTGGATCACATTTGTTTTGATTTCTGCAAAATAATTTTAAATTGAGGCATATTCAATAACAAACCACGTGAGTTTAAGTGCACTTGGTTTTGTAAAAAAATTTGGGTAGGGTTGTTAAGTTATTAAACGATTGTGTTTAAGTCTAGTGGCATTCAATGGTAAATATTAAGAAAAAGTTTGAGTTAAGTACAAATTGTACTTAAGATATATGTTTTAAAATATAAGTAAAAGTGATTTATTTTAGAATATAAGATATATATTTTTGACATTTAATTCAATTTTTCGGTTTAATTTTTTAAAGATGGTTTTGATGCAGTGATATAGACTCTGGTGAAAATAAATAATAAAACTCATTTTATGGTTACAAATATACAAAATATAATTATTGGATCAAACAAATTAGTAATGGGCTTATTGTGAGCATATGTCCATATAAGAGGTGATTTAATTTGTGTTTGGATGTAGGAATAATATCAGTGGCAGAGAATTGTAATTTTTGTGGAAAACTAAGGGGTATTTCCTATTTGTACTCCTCTTTTAATAGATTAGATGTATTTAGAGCCAGCTACGTACTCTGGCTAACGAATCACATTTTACAACCCATCTTTATTGGCTTTTGATAATACATTTCCAATATAGCACAAATGATCATAATAAATTAGACGGACAAAACCTTACAATTACTAAATTGAGTAAATTGTTAGGCATCGAATTAGACTGAGAAAAAAAATACTTTTAGATTTTTTTTTCAACAAACGGCTATTATATTACTCAAATTTGAGGTGGTCTGGAAAGTTACACCGGAATAGAACAACCAACAAAGTAAAGATTTATATGAAATAAACGTGCAGTCTTGGCCAGAGCATCTGAAGTTCCATTGTGAGTACTTATGATATGATATATCTCAAATCCTGAGAAACATATCATCAGCGTCTCAATAGACTCTAATACTGTTGCAAAATTTAACCATGCCTCCGGTTCCCTTATCATACCTATAACGTTCTTGCAATCGGTACCGAATCGCTGACAAGATGAATATTGCAACATACTCTCCATTGCCCATCTAAGGGCTTCTAACTCCGAATGAAGCGCCGATTCTCGCTTTCTAAGATTTTGCGTCCCCATAAGCTTTGTCTTCCCACTACAGTTCTTCCACACCCATCCGCAACCACTATACTCGTCATCGGCGGTCCAAGAACCGTCCACCAAACAGATGTCCTCCAGACTTAAGGTTTGTGATTCCTCTCTCTCTTGTGGCCTTGTGAGTCCATATTAGCCGTCTCATTGGCGTTAAACCATGCCATGCATTCATTCTCTGCATATCTTACTAAGTCCATTGGGTCTCGATCTATTCCCCTAAATTATTTATGATTTCTGACCTTCCAGATGTATCAAATTATCCAAGGGTAAGGATTCTTGTGTGACTCAAGATCAATAATTTCATTCTTTCTCCAAAAGAGATAATCCATGTTTGCATAGATACTGGGAAATGAGAATGTGTTTGGACCAAAGGGCGTCGATGATAGAACCCATACTTGTAGGGCAGGGGGCACTCAAAAATAGCATGGGTTGCTGTCTCTTTCGGCTCTCCACATCGCGTACAGTAATTGTTGCATCTCATATTTCTATAATTTAGATTTTTCGTGACCGCCACATGTCTCGTTATCAACTGCCACATAAGATGACACATCTTTTGAGGTCTTTGACCTTCCAAGCAAAGGCTTGTCGATCGATTATACTAGGTCCACATTTCGCTTCTTCCTCATCTTTCCCCTAGTAACCTGATTTTACTGTGTGCTGGCCATTCTTGGTATAGCTCCAGCAGAAAGTATCTCTATGGTTTGTTGTATTAACAGCTAAGCTCTGTATGAGAGGAATGTTAGTCGTTTCAACATAGTTTAACAGCAGATCCATATCCCATTCCTTCGACTCCTGGTTTATTAATTCGCAAACTCTCATATTTGGGTGCAGAATTGGAGCAGAAGAATGAGCCGGTCTAGCAGGTATTTTCGGAATCCAGGGATCCTCTCACAATTTAACCTCATGTATCAAATGAATCTTATGTCTAATACCTAATAGTAATAGACTCTGTGCCACCGATATACTGGTCCACACATATGAGTAGCTGTTGGCTGGAATTGAACGCAAAGGCAAACTCAGTTGATAATATCTCCTTCTTAGCACCCTCGCCACCAGGGAATCCGGACATTGAACTAATCTCCATAGTTGTTTGGCCAAAATATTCAAATTAAACTCATGGATCAAACGGAATCCCATGCCTCCTTCCTCCCTTGGTTTGCACAGTTTTTTCCATTTCGCCTAGTGTATACTTCTCTTTGGTGGGTTTGAACTCCACAAAAATTGTGCAATGGCACTTGCAAGTTTTTCACAGATCTCTAATGGCAGTAGGAAAGTCGACATCACATATGTTGGGAGAGCTAGTAGAATGGATTTAACTAAAACCTATTTTCCACCTTTCGAGAGCCATCTACCCATCCATCCATTCACTTTGTGCATCAATTTGTCTTTACGGAAAGCAAAGAGTCTGCATTTAGAGCCACTGGTGCCTTCTGGTATTCCCAAATATGGCCCCATCCCACCTTCATTCAGAATTCCTAGCTTTTTTTTAATTTGCTTGCGAGAATGAACATCTATCTTCTTACCAAAGAGCAAGGAAGATTTCTCAAAATTAATGCATTGTCCTGACACTTTACCATATTTCCGTATCACTTTCATTACTTCTTCACATTCACGGGACTCCGCCTTACAGAAGAAAAGACTATCATCAGAAAAGAGAAGGTGAGATATCAAGGGGCACGCGCGTGTAACCCACATCCCTGTTATCTTCCCTTGATTCTCAGCATGATTGAGAAGGCTAACAAGCGCTTCCGTGCATAGAATAAAGATGAAAGAAGACAAAGGATCTCCTTGTCGTAGACCTCTTTTCAGAACAATGTTCCCTCTTGGCTGGCCATTCATGAGAACTTTGTAATTAACCGAAGTTATGCACCACATGATCCAATCTATCCATATTTCTGAAACCCCATCTTTTGCACTACTGCTTTAATGAAGGTCCATTCCATTCTATCATACGCTTTGTTCATATTTGTCTTAATCAGCATCCACTTATTTCGCCCGTTTGGTTTTGTTCGCATCGCATGAAGCATTTCTTGTGCAATCATAATATTATCCGAAATTTGTCTTCCAGCAACAAATGTCGATTGAGTTTCAGATATTAGTCCTGGTAGAACTTTTTTTAATCTCTGGCATAGGACTTTGGAGATTATCTTATAACTGACATTACACAGACTAATAGGCCGGAATTTGTACATCTCATTTGGTTTATTAACCTTAGGGATGAGGCATATATTTGTATCGTTTAATCCAATAGCCATTGTTCCCTCAAAAAGGAATTGGTTAACCATAAGAGTTAAATCCTCCTTCACACTATCCCAATTGTTTTGATAAAACAATGATGTCATTCCGTCTGGCCCTGGGGCCTTCTCTGGGTGCATTGCGAACAATGCTAATTTAATTTCCCTTTCCGAAACCGGCCCTGTGAGTTCCTCATTATCTGATCCGTTAATCTTTGTGGATACCTCCGATAAAGCTTCATCTATATTTTCTGGATTGGAAGACCCAAATAACTCTCGGAAGTAACTAGTAGCTATGGCTACTAGTCCATCATCATCTTCCACTATATTTGCATTAGGACCGAGAAGCTGAGTGATCTTATTTCTCACCCTCCGCTGCTTTGTCTGTGAGTGAAAATATTTTGTGTTCAGGTCTCCCTCTCTAAGCCAGAAAATTTGACTCTTCTGTTTCCAGAATATCTCTTCCGCCTTAAGAGCATCAGATAATTCCTTCAAAGCCTCAGCTATTTCCTTTGTTGTGGCTTCATCGTTCAGATATAGCCCCTCCACTTTGTTTTTTAAATCCTCTATGTACTTGCCTGTGTTTAGATCAGGATGTCTCCTCCATCGTCCCAAGGCTTTGCGACAACTTGAGATATGTTCCATGATATTTGCATCAGGGGATAATTCAGTAGATTTTCAACCCTCCAAAATGACTTGTTGTAATTCATCATTATCAATCCATAGCTTTTCAAATTTGAATGACTTTGATTTCCTCACAGGCTTCGATAAAATGTTTGCAAGAACCGGACGATGATCCGATCCCCAAAGCCGCATATAATTTACCCCAGTATTGGAAATTTCTCATGCCACTCTTCATTACCAACAGCTCTGTCCAATCCACATCTTATTGTGATTCTCCCTGCCCTCTTTCCAATCCATGATAGAATATTTCCAGAATATGGAAACTCCAGCATTCCACAATCATTTAACATTTGTTTGAAAGGTAAAAAGGAGCTATCCGAGCGAGGTTTCCCACCAAATTTTTCCTTATAATATGTTATTTCATTAAAATCGCCAATCATAAACCATGGTCCAGTTCTGGTAGTGGATAAACACGTAAGACGGTCCCACACTTGGTCTCTTTGTTCTAACACAGGATCACCATACACAAATGTCATATAGACTTTTATTCCATTAATGACTGCCTCTACATCAAACATTCTTTATTCGAAAACAAAACATAATTTGAAATTCTTCCAAAGAAAATAAAGCTAAACCACCGCTGAGACTAAGTGGCTCCATGGTAAACAAACGATCAAATCCTAACTCGGTCTGAATGTTTTGCAACATTGACCTATTATTCTTCGTCTCTGAAAGGAACACAAGTCATGGGTGATGTTTCTGGCACATCTCCTTAAGGCGTCGAACTGTGAGGTTGTTCCCAATCCCTCGACAGTTCCAACTGATCGTGTTCATAGCTCTGTGTTCGATGAGTTTTTAGGCCTCATCGCATCCTCCTTTCTTCCATGTTTATCACTCATCTTCTTCTCACTGTGTCGTCATGGTTTGCTTGCTCCAGCTGCCATATTTGGTCCCTGAAACTTAGATCATTTGCTTGGAGATCCTCGACGAAGGAACTCAAGTTTCTTGCTTGTAAAGCCCAAAGATGCAATCTTCTTGGTACCTGATTTCACTGTTTTATTGCCTTCTTTTCTGATTTGGATTGCCCCTCCACCACATATAGAGGTCCCCACTCTTTTGTTGCCTATCAGACTGGGATCCATGAATGGTCGACATTTGTTCATAAGGAACAATATCTAGTGAGACATCGCGAGTGTCCACACGGGAGATATCATAGTCCCCCTTCCACTCCTCAACATGAACAAGAGACTGCTGCTTGTCCTCCACAGTATCCATAATAGGCGCTGGTTTAGCTCTCCATCTTTGGTCTTGTTTGTGATGGTAAGGTGCATACCGACTTCCTCCAAATTGATTGCTTCTACGGAAGTCAGATCGATTTTTGGACATTCTATCATCCCAGCAATACCAATATCTATCCATGGAGCGAGAGTAAGTGTGAATGCTCCTTTTTATGATCTAGGCCTTCCCTTTGCCTCAAGGAAAACCTGGCCGCATGTGGGTTATCTTGCTCGACATGTGTCTGAGACTGCAGAATATAGCTCTCAGATGGAGCTTGAACTCTAGAGAAAATATTAGGGTGTTCTCTCGAAGGCTGTAGCAGAGTTTGGATGCTTGTCGACGGACAATATCCTTTCTCATGTGATAGTAATCCATAGATAGTGAAGTGTTTAAACAACATATCATATTTAATCTCAATGGTAACCTCATCCCCTTCTCATGACTGGACTTTCCTTGAGAATTTTAGTGGACGTCGTGAATATATCTCAATGAGCATACGACCCTCAGATAGCTCTAATGTGTCAACATGTCCAATTCTTCCACCAATGGTTTTTAGATTTTTGTCTGTCCATAAGTGTAGAAGGAAACCAACCAGTTATTAAAAATGCATGTCATGCTTTCATTATAGATATTAGTTCCGAAAAATCTGGCCGCTCATCAAAAATACTTAATACATTTTTATTGGACAAATATCGATTCTCAAATTCTCTGGTTTAAAAAAAATTATGAGAATTGTGACGCTCTCCCCTTACTTAAAAATATGTCATTTTCATCCACAATACACATTTAAAAGGTTAATGCAATTCTTATTCCTAAGAATCGAATCCAAAAATCTTACAAAAACCGCACTTAAAATGAATAGGAAACACTTATAACAAAGTACAAGTAAGAAATAACACAAAAAAAAAAACAATAACCCAATCTAGCACAACACTGAGATGAATACCCCTGCACTTCCTCGAGCTCACCTCAAAAAAGGAGGGGTGAGTATTTCAACAAATACTCAATGATGAAACTCTAGAAACCCCCAAAATCAATTACCAACAATCATCAAACAACATAGCACATGTATCTAACTAGAACATCCAGTATAAAAATAGCAAACAGCAAGAAACGAGGATAAACCGTGACAGTGCAAAATGAGACTACGCCACCCAAATCAGTACATGCATTCCTCATGTTTTCGCATGAGAGCTCACCACCTACTTCAGTACCCGTGAGTTCAACGCCTTCACGCAATCGCGTTATCGACACTGGTTCACGCGTGATCCACCATCAAGTTCTCAACAACACACATGCATGCCACATACCCGCTCCGGCAATGAATCATGCTAACCCACGCTGTCACCACATGATCCAATCAAGAAACAATGCAAAGCCCGATATGTACTTACCTCCACCATGTTTACTGACACACATAGGCCTTACACCTTTCTCTAACTCATATACACCATACACATAAGCCATAACGCCAATCAATGCAATCAACACATACAATCCTCAAACATCAATCAACCATCATTTAACAACCTAGCGTTAGATCTATGTCTTTCACACATCAAACATCAAGGTTATATCATATGTATAAGTATATATATATATATAGATCTATGGAAACAACTGCATGTAGGGATGAATGGTCCACCTAAATACTTTTACCATGATGAGAGAATGATAGAAGGATATAGTGATTGCAATAATCCCTCTCCTTAGCCTAGATCTGCAAAATCAATAGATGGAACAGAGTAGATCTGTGTTTACAGCTCCTCACGAACCAGATCTACAAGTACAAGGGTTGTTTTCCACTCAAACCTTATATTAATGATCCAGAAGAAGAAAGAGATAGGAGCGAACAAAGAGAGAGTGTTTAGGGTTTCCTTACCCTTACCAGTGGTTGGATCTAGAATAAATAAAAAAAAGACTCAAGGAAATGACGAGAATGGACTGAAATACGGTGTGATCTCTTCTCCGATGAGGCTACCGGTGGTTGGTGGAGTTTTGGTTGCCGGCGGCTATTCTCTCTTCAGTCGGGAAAAGCTTCGATGTGTTTTGTCTGTGTAAAAAATACGATGTGTTTTGTCTGTGTAAAAAATACTTAAGCGCAATCTCCTTTCTATAAAAGGAACGAGGAAAACCCTAAAAAAATTTTTCTTTTTACATGGGCCAAACATCACAGACTTCCTTTTAATTATTGGGTTACGGGCCGGAATGCGACAAGAATACGATGGTATGTTCTGATCAGCAACTGCCATTTCCCAAGTTGATGTCTCTGTTTCCGCAATCACAACCCTTGACAACTGCCATTTCCCAACTCTAATAGACCACTAAAACACGAAACTTGTAACCATCTTTTACGAAAAGAATAAAATATAATCCCCCATTCATATACATGATGACAACATATATAAGAAAGAGCAATAACATTGACAATTTTGTCGTAATAAAACCTTAATACAGAACATAATTGGATCTAACAGCTTTTAGTTATTTTATATTAATCATGTTGAACATGGCTGTATTTTAAAAACTTGCAATTGGCTGCATAAGTATACACAAAATATTATGAAATATTGAAAACTCAGACGAAATTTTTTTTTTTACTTTTTCACAAATATGAAAATTTTAGCGAATCACCCAGATACTAATTTGGAAAACTCAGGCACTGGAAATAAGATTGACATAAATATTGCATCTTTTAAAAAACAATTAAGTTTTCTTTTTAGTGGTTAAACTCTTCTCAATCATGTGGACAAATCTGGAAGCTCGATGATCCTGTCTATTACATTAGTGGTTTCTGTTAGAAATGTACGTTGCTGCGTCATTATCCCTTAATATACTCACATAATATATAATGCATACCCTTGTAATACGGAATTATTGAAATTGGTCCATCCATGCGGGGTTAAAAAATAATCGAAATAATTTTTATCATTGCTAAATGAAGCCACAAAATTGTCGTCGTGTGAGATTTATTTAGAATAATGGTGAATGATAAAAGTTGTGTTCACATGGGAAAGCTTGCGTGAAAGAATAAGAACAATTATCATTCCATTCTAAATACGCTCAGTTTAAGGGTGCAAAAAGTTTCTAAATGGTATATATATATTTTCAGAATGAGAAATTAATGTCGTGAAATCTGTAAAAATTGGAAATAGCAGAAATTATAGACAATGTATGAATAAGTATATGTAATTTTGGATAACTGTAAGTTACAAAAAAATATTATCTAAAAGTTTTAGTTACTTTTTTTTTTGTAACACAACTTTCATTGAAAACTCAAACATTCGAACTACATTTAAGGAAAGAGCTTAACCAAACTCTAATAGTCTCAAACAACAAAGCATACAAGTTAAAATTAGAGAAACGTCTAAGATAGAAAGACAGCAGACTCGAAGCAAGACTCGAATGCGTCAAAGCAAGAATCACATCAATGCCGGAGACTTGAAATTTAGTCACTTTGCATGACGTTAAGATCCAATCCGCACCTCAAAATATCATAGAAATAACATTCGTTGCATCTTTAGGCCCTAAGTGGACCGTTCCACAAGGACGTCCCTGAGATGTTGGAGGGCTTAAGCAATTTATAAAGGGTTTTATAAAAACTTTTTTTTATAAATTTGGGGGCTTTTTCTCTTCTAAATTTTAGAGGTAGTTGTTATCCGGTTTCGTTTTGTACGAATAATCAATTCTTTTATTCGATTCGACTATAGCTATCAAAATCTCTGGAGTCTTGAATGTCCGAAAACATTTATATTTTTAACCAGATATCTATTTTGGTCTATAGAAATAAAAATGATATAAATAATAATATTTTATTACAAATATAAAAAATATTTATTTTTAAAATGGAAAATTCTCTAAAATAGGTTGCTTTAGTTATTAACCCCAAAATAGTCTCCAATAAAAAGTGACTTAAATAATCTTTTTATTTTGAAATTTTAAATTTTAATATTTAATTTTTATTTTTAAAAATTTTAAACCCACCTCCAAAACTCTATCCCATAACTCTAAACCCTAATTCTACATTAATTAACCCTAGGGGTATATTTACACTTTTAATAAAACTTCTTTTGAGCATTTTCTCCTTGAATTGTGACAAAATCTTTTTTTAGTGCTATTCTAGAGCATTTTGTTTTAAAATACCAATGACTAATATAATAAATTAAATATTTTTAAAATACATAAAATATAATTTACATATTATATATAAGTCTTTAAAAATATATACATATAATAGATTGTAAATTTGTTTTTAAAAATTTAGTATTTGTGATTAGATTTATTTTTATGGATATTGAATATTAATATTTGCTTTGTTTTTAGAATGATGGATATCTAAAATTTTCGGTTTGAATCGAAACGGATATAATAAATCGCATCAAAATTTACTAATATTTACATATCCCTAAACTTAAGGGGGTCATCTAGAAAATAAATCTTACATATGTCACATAATTTGTACTTTTTCGTGAACAAATTTCTGGTTGATGAATCAAAGATAATATATAACGCAGGAACCTCCCGTGATCAAATTTGTCATTTTCGGATCATTGATCAAATTTGTCATTTTCGGATCATTGATCAAATTTGTCATATTTAGACTTATCATTGATTTGAGATGCCTTCATATCTAATCAAACATTACAGATGTGTATACATATTATTACATATGCTGTAATAAACTAATAATCTGTGATTGAACTTCGATCCAGCGCGGTTATATGAGTTGGAATTTGGATATATCATGAAAATGTACATAAATTGATTCATGATAAAAGATACTACAAATTGTAATAATGGCCAATTATTATTCCTTTTGCCAATTTTATTGTTGGTTTGACACAAAAATTTGAAACTGTAAACAAGTTTAATTTATTTTCAAACTATGGAACAATTTTTGAAAAAAAACTATGAGAATAACAATCAGTAATCCATGATGTACATACATAACGACTTATTCCAGTAACAGAAAAACAACAATCTGTTATTAATCAATATGAATAACGATTTATTGTTAACCACTTTTTTTTTTGTTTTGCTTAAATACTGTTACCAACTTACCATATATATATGAGCAATTACCTATCATGTATAATAACTACAAACGAGGACTTTGTTTTGACATGCTAATTTGAATCAATCTTATATATATTTTTATAGTGTATTAGTTTTTCATATTTTTTATTTATATACAGTTTTAAAAAAATGTTTCCAGTAATACAAGTGCAACTATGTCTAATATTAACCAATTAGTGTAAATATATAAAAAAATATTTTTTAATATGGGTTAATTTGTCAATCTATATTATTATAAGAGAAATACAAATAAAAAAATACCCCTAAAAGAGTTACCACTTATTAACAATGGAATGCCATTAAATTAATTAATAAATTTACCTTTTATATGTTTATCTTTTTTTTTCCTTATTAATACATTTACCGTATTGTTTATTAACTAAAACAACTGCTTAATTACACTTTAATGCCACAAATACAACATACTCTTAACTTTTAACATTTATTATCTTTGATGACAAAAAAAAATATTATATTTTTATCAAATTAAACAAAAACATACCTGAAATTTTAAAAGAATCATTTATGTATTATATAAATAAAATATAAATTAATATATACATATATTATTTTATATATATTTCATTTAAATAATAGCCTAATGTAAATTCAATATGATAAATACTGAAGAGTATAAAATACACAACACCAGACTTAAATAGTATATAAAAAATATCATACATTATCATAAAAGTGTGATCCATAAAATAATAAAAATACATTTCTGCAAATACACAGATAATATTATACAAATAGGTGATAAAACTAACGATTTACAAGACATTATAAAATTACTTAATATAAACTATAAATTATTATATTTATCATATTAAACAGTAATTTAATATTAGTAAATTATAAAAATATATATTATCACATATATAAAATAAATATTTATAAAAAGAAATAAAAACAAACATCAGCGTATATGCGTGGATCAATCTCTAGTTTCTCCTTTATTTTTCCCAACAATATCCAGAATTAATGTTGGTTTTTTCACGGAATTAATGTCCGAATTTACTTTTGTCATAAGATTGCGGCTTTACAAATATTTGTGGCATAAAATTGTCTTGGGGAATTCTCTCGAATAGTTGAGGGCCTTTAGGCTTATAGAAGCTGAAAGAAAAAACTACATAATGGACTTAGTCTTATTATTGGTTTAACCCTAAAAGGACCTAAAGTTATAGCTTTAAAGCCAATAACCGATTTTATGTGCGTTTTTAATGGATAATTCACATTAGGCTTGAGACTTATTATTTGAGATCCGATCCAGATGATCTGCTCTGAAAATCTGGATATACGGAAGAGCCGGATTTGGATAGTAAAATGTTGGATCTGTCAAAGCTGAATCGGACCCAAATATCTTGATTTTTAGTCTGGATATCCAGATATGTAACTTTTATTGATAATTATTTCAAAATAGTAATGTATATAGAACTAATTTTATTTATTATATTTTCATTTCTAATATATATATATTATATAATATATAAATTTTGTAATAGCATATATAGAAATAATTAAAAACATTATATGTACTTTTATTTTCAAATTATTGTTACTATTTTATATATTTAATTTATTTTGAAGGATCCAAATCCAGATCTGGATATCCCCCGGATATTATAATTTTTTGTTGGATATTTGGCACCCGAATATTCGAAAACCCCATATCCGAATAAAGATAGTGAAAACACGGATCTACCAGATAAAATAATATTTATCATATGTTCATATATAATTAATATATATATATATATATATATATATATATATATATGACTATTATAGAAGTTTCTCAGGATACTGATCCAGATACCTTAAAATATCTCGTATACCTGATCCTTCCCGACCTAATTCATATGTCCAATTCCAAAGTTTCGAACATCATTATCAGTGTGGCATGTACTTACAATTATGGACCAGAGATGATTGTATGGGTTGAAATACCTTGGTTTGTCAGATTATCAAATTCTTTAGTGATCTTCGACCCATGGGTTAAGTATTTTCGAATTGGGTTACGATTATTTGAACCATGATTATGAAGTATAAGGTTGGTTGTAGTTTTCCTTACGAATTTAAAGTTTTCAGCTTTAAGAAGTTTTTGATCTCTCTCCAAGCCAACGGTTTATCTGTTTTTATACTTGTGTTACAATATCATAGGTTCTTGGACTAAGGCTTTCACGATTCAGAAACCCACAAGTGTGAAACTGTTTTGATATATGAGAGGCCTGACTTCGATTGTCTCTATACCACTTGAATCAAGACCGTTTCCACCGATACTTGTGAGCGTGTCAATTGGCTCCCTAAACTAATCATTGTGTTCTACAGTTTTTATCAAATTAACCAAATTGCATTTAATTAATGATAACTGTCGTTTTCATCAGTTTTTACTTCAGATTTTGATGAGAATTAGTTGGTTTACTATTCATTTTGGGATATTTGTGGTTTTTGTGTTCTATAGTGTTATATATAGGTTACTAAAGATGCATATTTCTGAAGGTTTTGTATCAGCTCGTGAAGTACTATAAGAGGTAGTACATACGTATGTCATAAAGATGGACTGGTTTGGAGTTAGTATTCTCTGATGTTTGTAGGCTTGTTAAGCTTGGAAAAAAATAATATATTTATTGGAATGTTTATGTTGTAAGCCCAGAAACGGTACCTAAACCAGAGGCCAAGCAGATGCACCATTCAGCCAACTGAAGGACCAACCATGATATGTATTAAGTCAAAACGACATATCTCTCCAACCAAGAAGAATTTTGCAATGAAACAAATTTTAATGCATTTTAAACTCAACAAGGAGTCAAACCCAATTTTAATCATCTTAAAATATATTCGGAACAGGGAGATATGAATTTTACAAACCAGAGATTTCCCAGCTTGTCCATCTGCGAGTACCCGACTTTAGAAGAAGATTCAAGCCCAATGAAGAAGCTGGCTGAACCAAAACCAATCAGATAATTCAATATGGGCTTCTAATCTTTCCAACAAGCCCACAATGAAAAAACATGTCCACGGAAATTAGAAGATATGATCATTTTTCCAAACCCGGACAAACCAAGAAGTTTATGAAAAGATTGGACAATCTCTCTGTTTGATAATTTACCAGCCAAACAATTCCGACCAGAAGACTCTCTGATCAAACCAAGACTACCAGAAGAAAATTTCAACCAATCAAGATTTCATGCCATCATCTTACAATGCACCAGCAGTCATAGGATCAGGAGGATATATATTTTGTCACACTTTATTTGGAGATTCTTGCAATAAATCTCCAACAACTCTTTTCCCATCAGATTATGCACGAGTTAACCACCTTCCAAGAAGTAAAGAAGGAAGATCAGATATCCTTTAAAACTTTCCAGGTTCAAGATGACTCAAGTTCCCCTCATCAAGGCAAAATCCCAACAATCTCTCCAACGACTAGTTTCCGATTTTGTTGCTTTGTTTGATTTCTTTCTTTTTCTACCTTTTAAAACGTTAGGGAACCATCAAGGAGCTCTATATAAAAATCATTTCGTGCATTGTAAACATCACCTTTCAATCTTAAGAAATAATAATCAGTTTGCTTGTTTTTATCAAAGAGAGTCTTGAATAGAAATCTGTCTTTAGGATACATCGAGTGATTGTTGTGTTCTATTGATTCGTTTAGCATAGCTTGTTTGTGTGAGTCAGCAGCCAGTGTTATCCCAGATTGAGAAAGTCAATTAACCCACAATATTTTGAGAGTCAATCCTAATCCAGCAATCCATCATCCACCCATTGATCTTATCGCAGAGTGTTGAACAACTAGCCGTAAAGATCCCATCAACCATTCAACCATATCCATCTTTATCTCTTCATTTCTATGTTTATTATCATTGGTAAAATTCTCACGAGTTTACCCTTGTTTTCAGGTTCATTTTATCATCCATCCATCGGTATTACAAGAGAGTATTGAACAATATGCTTTCAATTCTCCACCTTCCGCCAAATCAGTGGGCATACCCCCTGATCTTGCAACAACGTGGTATCAGAGCTTAAAACTCCTACCCCAGGTCGTTTCTATTACCTTGCATTTTTTTTTGTCTTTTACTACGAAAAACCATAAAAAAATGAGTTGTCTTGTTTGTATTCAGAAAAGAAAAGAAAATATCTTTTAGCATAGTTCATATCATTTTAAATTTTGTTGTTTAATTGTTGGCATCCTAAGAAAAACTTCAGCAAAAAGAGTATATTATATTTAGTTTGCATTCCATATTTTCTTTTCCATTGTGTTCATTGACATTTCATACCTGCTTGATCATGTCATTTCTTTAAGAAAAAAAATCACTCTTGCATAGTTTAACTCATTTCATTAGTTCCATATTTCTCGGTTTAGTTTTTAATAGTTTGCATTGTTTCATTGTTTTTAAGTTCGACCAAGAAATTACCTATTCTTCAATTGATCTTAAGGATTATTTCAGGAAGCACTAGTAGAGGCAGAACACGGCCAAGGTCTAATGGCCACTTCAAACCAGGTTTTGACTGCCTTGCGAGAATTAGAAGATCAAATGACTCGGTTAGAACAAAGTAGCGATATTTTTGGAAAAAAAGGCAGAAGGCCAACGACCACAAAGGAGAAAACATAGGTCTGGAGATACACCAGAAGCTGACTATGTTTAGCCCAAACCACCAGACCTTTATTGGAGAGCCACGTCACAAAATCCAAGGTACCCACTAGGCCATTCAGATTCCTATGCTAACCAAGTACCACCTATCTTTTCTTTTTAAGGAAGTACATGGCCAGACAACTACCTTACATGGGAGAGTAACATGGATGATTGGTTAGAGTATAGAAGATTCCCTTGTTGTTCGTATGAATATTCTTCCTTGATCCGTTCTTCATAGGCTTTAAGTCTTCCAATAAAATTTTCAAAGGTATTTTTATTCAGATCAAGCATATGTTCCTGTGATGCCGTCATGTGAATAAACTTTTGAGGTAGACAGTTTAAAAATTTCTTCACGATTTTGGTTCATCGATGTTGTGTCCCAACGAGGCCGTTTTGATGCAAGTTCAGATATCTTTTCAGAGAAGGTATCAATGGTATCAGAGTCATTCATTCTTACACGATCGAACTCGTTCATCAAGGTCTGTAGACGAGCTTCTTTTATGCATTCGACACCAAGGTTTCTGGATTTAATGGCTTCCCAAATATCTTTAGGGGAGTCATCTTCCCCAACTTGCAGAATTAATAATTCTCAGGTATTGATTGAAACAAAAGTGTTGTTGAGATGTCATTCTTTTCTTCTTCGTCTGCACCAGGATCGATTGTCTCCCAAACCTTATGAACTTTTCGCAAAACCTTCATTCTCTGTGCCCAAACTGTATGGTTCGACGTACTCAGCATCGGACATACCACTGTGCTGGGAACAGCTTCTCGTATCTTACCCAGCCTTCGTATCCACCATTATTTTCTTCTAACTTCGTACACACAATAACCACAAGCTCTGATACCAAATAAAGTCACAGAGAACGTAGGTGTGTGTTAAGCTTCGTATAAAACATTTTCTTTGTTTGATTTCTTTCCTAACTTTCTTATAAGATCCCTTTACATTAGATCTCTTTGTATAGGTAACATAAATCTTAGCTTATCCTATTACACAAAGATTTAGGAAGTTATCTTTATCCTAAACCTATTAGTTACCCATTTATCTTTAGGATAACTTGCTTACTAAGTAACATTCTTGAAGCTTATCCAACATGTTTGTGGTAGAAAAGCCCCAGTGGATTTCCATTGCGCATTAGTTGAATAATTATGACATCTCAAAACATCCTAAAAGTACTCATAAGACCATCTCTAATGTATTTTGTTATTTTTACCTCTAAAATAGAGGAACTCTATAATAGAGATGAAATATGCTCCAATGTATTCCTCTATAATAGCAATCTTTAAATATAAAGTTAAAAATAGAGGAATGCTATTTCTTCCTATATAAATAGAGAAAAAATAGTAATATCTTGTATAGAGAAAGAAATAGAGGTGGGTTGGAGCAATTTTAATTCTATAAAAAATGGCAATGAGTTGGAGATGCTCTAAATGCATGAACTTATTATCTTATCTTCTTATGTTTGTTAGTTGGTTATTGTTTTTCTGTTTGTCTTTTTTCTTGGATTGTTTAAAATAGATGAACGTAATGTTTTGTTGACTATGATTTTAAAATAGAGGAAAAATATGTAAAACTTTGGAATATAAACACATCAGAACGATATAATTTAAGATATAGTAACTCTATGCTCAATTTAGGTATAATTTGCTAGTATATAGTTACCAATCACGAAAGTCCATATCTACAAATGGAGACGAACAAAGTTTCCATTTGAAACTGAATCAAGGAGGCAGACAACGCTGACAAAAAAGAGAGGTAGACAACGTAATTCTGGTGGACTCAGATAGAATATCCGGGCTTTAGAGGTATTTGTTATCACGTTCATTTTATTTGAATAATTAATTTTATGATTCCATTCGATCAGTAACTAACCAAATATCAGAAATTATATATTTTTAATCGAATATCTGATTCCATTTGTATAGATAAAATAAAATTTAAAATAAAATATCTTTTAAAATACATAAAAATAAAGTAAATAAGACAATAATAAACAATTAATTGGTTAATTATATAGTAAAGAACGATTTAGCATGATGATTAACATCCTATTAATAATAACCAATCAATTGGTCAATTATATAGTAAAAATGATTTGGCATGATTTACATACTATTTAGTCCAAAAAAATGAGGAATGCCCTAAAATATACCTAAAAACCTTTTTGTCAACTAAATAGATTTCAGGAACAAAATGAACAATGTAAATATACATTTATATCTTTTGACTTAATTAATATAGATTTAAGGTTTATAGTTATGGAGTGCAGTTTTTAAGGTGATGTTTAAATTAAAAATAAAAATATATTAAAATTTTCAAAAAAAAAATTTGTTTTTTTTAAATCTATTTTTGTGATGAAAATATTAAACAAGTCTATTTGAGAGATTTTTTCCAAAAAAATTATAATCATACTATTACATTCCCGTCGAAGGAATAGCTTAACTATAGCTACTACCCGTGACTCATATACAATTTTGGCATGTTCAACCTTGTTCTATAGCCCTAATATTATAAGCCCATCTCCAAGTATTTTGCTATTTTTTTCATAAAATAGAATTTTTTTTAAACAGAAATGGAGTTTGCTCCAATGTATAAAATAGTAATGTTCAAAATATAGAGTAAAATATTAGAGATTACATTTTATTCTCCTATAAATTGAAGAAAAATAGAATTTTGATTTTAGAAGAAAAAATAGAAATCTCTATTTTAAAAGAAAAACAACAAGTGAGTGGAGTAAAGTTACCTCTGAATACTATTATAAAGGTAAAAATAACAATAGATTGAAAATAGGGGAATTTTCATGTTTACCACATTATTGGTACCATTTTTAATTTTTACCTACATTAAAGAGACATTTTCATAAATACCATTTTTAAGAGGTAATTCTTCTAAAATTAATTAGAATCCTAAATTTTACATTCCTAAACCCTACCCCACCCCTCAACTCTAAACCATAAGTCTTAGATTAATTAACTCAAAGGTTATAAATGTGTTTTTCCTCTTAAAAATAAGGGTAAAAATAATTTAGGTAAAAATAAAAAGTGGTAATAGGAAAATAGTATTTTGACAATTTTCCTTAAAAATACTCTAAGAGACCATTAAAACACGAAACCCGAAACTATTTTCAGGAAAAGTATAAAATATTATGGTATATTCCAGCATTCATATACATGATGACAAGATATATAATTATATATAATTAGAAAGAGAAATAACATGGACAATTTTGTTGTAATAACACCTTAATACAGAACATAATTGGATCTAACAGCTTTTAGTTATTTTATATTAATCATGTTGAACATGGCTGTATTTTTAAAATTTGCAATTGGCTGCACAAGTATACACAAAATATTATGAAAAATTGAAAACTCAGAGTAATTAAAATTTTACTTTTTCACTATATCAAAATTTTAGCGAATCACCTAGTTACTAATTTGGAAAACTGAAGCACTGGAAACAAGATTAACATAAATATTGCATCTTTTAGAAAACGATAAGTTTTCTTTTGAGTGGTTAAACTCTTCTCAATCATGTGGACAAATCTGGAAGCTCGATGATCCTGTCTATTACATTAGTGGTTTCTGTTAGAAATGTACGTTGCTGCGTCATTATCCCTTAATATACTCACATAATATATAATGCATACCCTTGTAATACGGAATTATTGAAATTGGTCCATCCATGCGGGGTTAAAAAATAATCGAAATAATTTTTATCATTGCTAAATGAAGCCACAAAATTGTCGTCGTGTGAGATTTATTTAGAATAATTGATAGAAGTTATGTTCTCATGGAAAAGCTAGCGTGAAAGAAAAAGAACATTTATCATTCCATACTAAATACGCTGAGTTTAAGGGTGCAAAAAAGTTTCTAAAATGGTATATATATATTCAGAATGAGAAATTAAGGGAAATTTTTATGTTTACCACATTATTGGTATCACTTTTTAGTTTTACATTTATTAATGAGATATTTTTAGAAAGACCATTTTTTAAGAAGCAATTTTTGAAAAACTAACTAGAATCCTAAATTATACTCCACCCCTCAGCTCTAAATACTAAATCTTAGATTAATTATCTCAAGGGTTATAAGTGTGTTTTTTCCTTTTAAAAATAAAGGTTAAAGTAATTAAAGTAAACATAAAAAGTAGTACTAGAAAAGTGGCATTCTTGAGATTTACCGAAATTAATGTCTTGAAATCTGCAGAAATTAGAAATAGCAGAAATTACAGACAATGTATGAATAAGTATTTGTAATTTTGGATAACTGTAAGTTACAAAAAAAATATTATCTAAAAGTTTTAGTTACCTAAATTTAATTTTGACACCTCAAGTAATCATCTGATTTATAATGGTTCTATATGAATATCATTTCTTAGTTTAGTCAATTTATTGTTATTTTTAGGTAATTATTTTCTAGGTAAAAAATAAAGGAATTTCTTTATTCTAGTTTTATAGATCAATTTTAGGATATTAAAATTTGAACTACAACAACCCGAATAACTTGATGAGTTAGACCACCAAGTTTTAAGTTTTATGGCCAAACTATCTATAGATTAAGTTTTCTTAAGTTTTATAGATTAAGTTTTATGGCCACACCACTGGACTCAAGATTAGTTGAGGTTTAAATTGTCAAATGATACAATATCTGAACCGGCAAGACTAACTTACTCGAACTTATCTATGTGCCATGTTAAATGGAGTGGACGCTACTAAACGGTGAGTGAGTGAATTACACTCTCATTCCAAAGACATA
>CAJHQP010009051.1:0-24091 GCA_905132765.1 Moricandia arvensis
ATTGGATTTACAAGTTTTTGATATGGTATCTATTGAAATCTCATTCGAATACTTGCAGTCTTCCGTTACAAGCTTTTTGTTGATCCGGAGAATGGGATAAATTGAAACCGTTCGGTGTGGCCTCTCACTTGTCAAGGTCTGTCGGCGCTCTGTTTGTTGCTTGGTCTGAGCAATTTCTCTCGAGACTCTTATAGCCAACTCGTGATGGACTTGACACTTCCCAAAACGTAACTGGTTGAAATCCTATCATCTTGTTTGGTGTAATTGATACGGCTCTCTTCACTTCAAAGATCTGCTTAAATTGATGCATTTCCACACACCTTCTTCAAGAGCTATCCCCAACAGATCCTTAGAGGTTTCCACAGATAGGAGTAAGCCTCTAGGATGGATGGCTCAGAGAGTTTTGGAATGACAGAACACACCAATGAGGTCTTCTTGACACAGTTTGTCTTCACAATCTATCAACAATACTCTCCTGCATCTTCAAGATTGTGTAAGCTTGCTTTGGGCTATCAGTCACATATCCATAAGCACGCCACCAAGTGCAAGTTCTTTCACAATACTTAGACCCACAGAAGGTTTTCTAAATCTCGTTATTACGGGGTCGATTCCAGGAGGATATCAGCCAACAGCCTTTGTATATTGCTCCATATTTGAATCTTTATACTCGCGACCTCATTGATTGGCTATAACAGAGTGTGCGTTCGATGACAGTATTGAATGAAAATCCTTAAGAATTGAAATTCTGAAAAACTCTCAGAAACAGCTGGCACTCGACAGAATGGCCAAGTGATAAACTCAGAGAACAAAGAGATAACAAGCAATTACCAAGAAATAATAGAGTACTCAATTTTCTAACTTTCCTTCAGTAGTTGTGACTTCTTGCTATTATCTCTCTTCCATTTTTGTTAACACCCACTGGTTATAACACTTTAGGTTAGCGCTGTTAACGTAGATAATGAAGAAACTAAGGCGAAGTTAGATTGTTTTTGCGAAGTTAACTATGGTATAGGTAAGCATAAAAGTCTAATATCCATGTTATAATATATGTAGATTTGGAGAAGTATGGAGGTGAGCAACCAAGACAAGAGAGTAAAAAGGAATGAATCTTTGTTGAGACAAGATAGAATGAGTGGAGAAGTATGTATGTATTTGGAAAGAAGAGAGTCACGAAATGAGGATATTTTCCTCCTTAATCACATTTTCTTTGTGTTGCCCTTTACATGATATCATTTTACAAGACATTGAGTAAGATAAGAGAGGAGCGTGAGATTAACTCAATTCTTACGTATCTTCCGGTCATAATGACTGTTGAACATGTTTTCTTCTGAACCACTCTTTATGGGACATGTCTTCCTTTGTGAGTGCAGTCTGTTTAGCGTTATGATGAGAGTTTCTTGGATTGACTATAGCTATATAATACTCTCATATCATAGTAGCTGGTTAACGATTTCAACCCATGTGTCTTCTTTTCAATCTTCCTTACAGAGAGTTGGGTACTAGCATTTAGTCGACTCCCGTATTAATAAGACCTCTGGGCCTACTGCCTTGCAACCTTACGAAGTGTCTCATAGTGAGTCTATGGATACATAGATACTCAGGTCGGTGTTAGGGAACCCTCGGCTCTGCTACTGTGGAGCAAGTAGAAACAGATCTATTTGTCACTGTGGAGACATGTGGCGTGTGGTCCAGCAGCTGATTTATTTCACTTCTTCGGATCATCTGTCTCTCCTCTAGTTGTTCTTCATCTCAAATAGTCCGAAGATGACACGTACCGTAGATTCGTTATTACTGTCTGGTTGATGCCAAACTAGGGATATCTGGTGTGGTTCTATAGGAATTTGTCTACTACTAGAGGAGAATGCTTCGCTTCCTCATATGCTATTCAAAGCATATGTCCAACGCGTTCTCTAGTCACGCGCTTGAGGGAGGAGGTCGATTGGAACTCGAAATAGCCAATGAGAGACAACAGTTCGAGTGTGAAACGTCACTTTTGCTAGAGACTCACCTCGATGCTGCAAAGCTCTATGATCAAAGAATGATGTATTCTGCAGATTTGCACATAAGCAAATGCATTAGATAGCGGTTCGCTAAGTCCTGGTCGGCAATCAAAACACTCGCAACAGTACTACAATAGGTATCATTAACAAGAGGTTAGAAAGATCTATATATTTGGTGCAAAAAAGTTTGTGCAAGAATCAGACCAATGTGCATAGTCCGGGTGAGCTTTATGTCGTCCAAGAAAGAAGAAAAGGTGTTGGCGCCAACATTCTCGGTTTGAATTTCAGACCGAGATCAAATGTCTTGCATAAGGAAAATAGCTGTTGGTTCAGGTCATTTTCAAGCCCTTATGGACGTGCCATTCTCTCTCTCCAGCCTGCGCTGAACCTGATTTACAGCAATAACAATTGTTTAAGTATCCATTTGCTTTATTAGTTGTTTATTGTCTTGTTTTAAGGCTATAAAGCCACCCCATTGTTTAAGTTTCGAAAACTAAGCTGAAAGTGGGGAGTTCCCCTTTCTTCTTCACCATTCTCAAGTCCCTTATAATCTCTGGTTACATGAATCTACTCATACTCTTATATCTCACTTAATCTCTCTTATTCTCCATTGCAGTCTCTTTGATTCTCACTTACTCTCTTCACTCTCTCCCTCTTATTTGCGACCATACTCTCTCAACACCACTCTCACACTCTGTTTCTATCTATTCTCACACAAATCAAGCTTCTTACATCTTGATTCATTCTGGTTTTATTAGTATCAAGAAGAAATTTCCAAATCTCCAAACAGGGTAAACTGGAATCACTTCGGTTAAAGGTGGGATAACTTCTTCATCATACCTCCTACGATCTTGATTCAACTTCTGGGTGATTCTACACTGATTAATGAGTCTAAATAAAGCTTCTTACATCGTGATTCATTCTGGTTTTATTAGTATCAAGAATAAATTGCCAAATCTCCAAACAGGATAAACTCGAATCACTTCGGTTAAAACTGGGATAACTTCTCCATCATAACTCCAATGATATTTATTCAACTTCAGGATGATTCTCCACTGATTTATGAGTCCAAATCAATATTCTTACATCTTGATTCATTCTGGTTTGATTAGAATCAAGAAGAAATTGACAAATCTTCAAACAGGGTAAACTGGAATCACTTCGCTTAAATGTGGGATAACTTCTTCATTATAACTCCAATGATATTGATTCAACTTCAGGATGATTCTAAACTTATTTATGAGTCCAAATCAAGTTTCTTGCATCGTGATTCATTCTGGTTTTATTAGTATCATGAAGAAATTGCCAAATCTCCAAACAGGTTAAACTCGAATCACTTCGATTAAAACTGGGATAACTTCTCCATCATAACTCCAATGATATTTATTCAACTTCAGGATGATTCTCCACTGATTTATGAGTCCAAATCAAGATTCTTACATCTTGATTCATTCTGGTTTGATTAGAATCAAGAAGAAATTGCCGAATCTCCAAAAAGGGTAAACTGGAATCACTTCAGTTAAAAGTGGGATAACTTCTTCATTATAACTCCTATGATAATGATTCAAACTTCAGGGTGATTATCCACTGATTTATGAGTCCAAATAAATCTTCTTACATCATGATTCATTCTAGTTTTATTAATATCAAGAAGAAATTGCCAAATCTCCAAACAAGGAAAACTGGAATCACTTCAGTTAAAAGTGGAATAACTTCTTCATCATAACTCCAATGATATTAATTAAACTTCAGGATGATTCTCAACTGATTTGTGAGTCCAAATCAAGCTTCTTAAATCTTGATTAATTCTGGTTTGATTAGAATCAAGAAGAAATTGTCAAATCTCCAAACATGGTAAACTAAAATCATTTCGGTTAAAAGTGGAATAACATCTTCATCATAACTCCTATGATATTAATTCAACTTCAGGGTGATTATCCACTTATTTATGCTTCCAAATAAAGCCTCTTACATCTTTATTCATTTTGGTTTGATTAGAATGAAGAAGAAATTGCCAAATCTCCAAACAGGGTAAACTTGAGTCACTTCGGTTAAAATTGGGATAACTTCTTCATCATAACTCCTATGATCTTGATTCAACTTCAGGGTGATTCTACACTGATTTATGAGTCCAAATCAAGCTTCTTGCATTGTGATTAATTCTGGTTTTATTAGTATCAAGAAAAAATTGCAAATCTCCAAACATGACAAATTGGAAATCACTTTGGTTAAAAGTGGGATAACTTCTTCATCATTCAACTTCAGGGTGATTATCCACTGTTTTATGAGTCCAAATCAAGCTTCTTACATCGTGATTCATTCTGGTTTTATTATTATCAAGAAGAAATGCCAAATCTCCAAATAGGGTAAACTGGAATCACTTCAGTTAAAATGGAGAATAAGTAGCCTGGAGAATAAGAGAATGAGAGAATAGAAAATAGAGAATTTGCTCAAGAGTTCTAATGGACAGAGTTTTGCTCTGTTTCTTGAGTTTTGCGGAAGCATTGACAGCCAGGAGCGTCCAATACTCATCAAGATTTTGGTGCTTTAGTAGCTGAAACACAATGGACCATTGGACAATCAATTTATCCACTGATCTTAGACATGTGCCACTGGAATAACCCATGAACTGATGTTTTCCAAGGCTTGCAACAAGAGAACCATCAGAATAACACATGAACAAGTGTTTCATGTGGCTTAGACAACAATGAAACCAATGGATCAAAACAGTTTGTCCACTGGTCAAAGAGATGTTCCATTTAAGAGAAAGCTATTATCCAATGGATAAAACATAATGATGAAGCATTTTCGAATCCTTTCCCCTCCTGAAGCTTGATTTCAAGATACTAAAAAGTATTGACCAAGCTTACACTATATTAGAGTGGGAGAGAAAGGATCTGATTCAAGAAAAAACAGAGAATGGGGTCAGTTTTCCCAAAGAAGAGCAACTAGGCTCTGATACCATGTTGGAATTCATGAGTGTTTGTCCCATGTCAAGAGAGTATTCAGTTAACTTGTAACTGAATCCTTTTCAACCATACAACAGGAACTCACCATTCAAAGGAAGACAAAACCAACTGGTGGTTGAATCCTCTTAAATAACCTACACTATAACCAAGATCCTAGACAACAAACTGGTTATGTGTGGCAAAGAATCTCTAGTTTGAATCTATCCTTCTGAAGTAATACAACACTTTGAGTTCGTGTACCTAAGATAAAGAGTATTTAGAATCAGTAATCTAGAGCTTCAGAGGAGATAAAGAAGAGTTTAGACTGATTTTTACAAGTATTAGGCTGCCTTAAGAGAGATAGAGTTAAGGCAGCCTCTAAACCATATTGCTTAGCTCCTTACATTGTGAATATTGTTTAGACACAAGCAAGAGAGAGAGAGCCACGAGTTTAGAGAGAGAGAAACTTGTCTATTGATTCTAGTAATCTTACAAGTGATGGGGAAGCCTTTAAATAGACAATACACATGATTAAACAAGTACTAAAACATGGAAACATAAACAAATAATTCTGTATGGAATGAGAAGAGGCCAAAGGGGATACAGCCAAGGTCTGGCACGTCCAGGAAGAGTAGAAAGGGACATGAGGAGAGGCACAACCTTCCTTGGTGATAGTGACAGGTCTACACAACTCCTTATGCACCCATGTGACTTCTTCTTGCTTAAACCAAACCAGATCCTTCCTTTTGAATTCAAACTGAGTATCCTTAGGTTTGTGGAGCCTAGCAACGTCCACAAGGTCCTCCCCAACTTATTCCTTGCCTTGCAAGTCAAGTTAGGTCCAAGTGGTATAGGGCAGCCTTCATAATTCCTTGTGAGTCAAGTCTGTTTGATCCATATTCTATCTTCAACCAGCTTGCTTCTTCTTTTCTTTATTTATTCATTCTAACACTCTCCCTCAAGCTTGACCATAGGAGATCCTTGAACAAGATTGGAACCTTGAAGAAGCTCCCTCATTAAAAACCTTAGTCAGAAAACCCATTTGGGACAAAACCAGCTAAGGAAAAGAGTAGAGATTCAACAAGGCCTGGGGATTGGCCAGTAGGTTTATGAGTCTTATGATCAGTTTAGGAACTCATAAACCTGGATCATGGCCTTTCTTTAATGGTAAGCAGGCACCAATGCCTTCATTGCTTCACACTCAAATCTGCTTGAAACTCTCCATGTGGCTGGTTCTTTGTCTCCCCCTTTCTTCTGACATCCTGCCATCATCAAAGGGTTTAATCCACAACCAGACTCTTCTCATGAGCTCCAAGTACCTGATTCAAACAATGCAAAAACACATGCATCAATTCTCAAGGGGAAAACCTATTCAATCATAAGAATGAATATAGATTTAGGTACTTCCCTTGCATAAATTTCTGAAGAATGGACATTGGCTTCTCATTTTAACACCCCTCCTCAAGCTTGACCTGAGAATAATAGTATGTGGTCAAGCTTGGAAGATGAGAGCCAATGATGATCACCAATGCCTTGAGACCACAACCCTCTTGGCTTGAATTGTGATCTTTTCTCTTAAATGTACTTCCTGTCCACCCTCTTGGCATCAGGTAAGTCACTTCTGAGAAATCTCTCCACTGCTCCATTCATCCTCTCAACCATCTTGGAAGTTAATGGACATAATCAGTGTCCAAAGTGTTGATGGGCAGTGGGCAATCTCCTTGGTCAGGAATATGCATCTTGTGCAGGCTCTGATCAACATGGGCAGCCTATCAACAAACAGTAAGACAAGCATAAGTAGACACCAAGAGATCAGATCATGGGTTTTCACCAAGTCTGATTTCTAAAACACATTTCAAAGCAAACTATGGACAGATATCTTCATGATTATATCCAAGCAACACTCTCTGAATCCTAATCAACAAGACTAAGCATCAAGAAGAAATACAATCAATTTTTCTAAGGACATATGCAAGACTGTTCTTTCAAATGAGCTTAACTTCAAGACAGTTTAACAACCTTAGGCAGATTCTAAACAAGATTGTGAGAATAGAGATTTAAGTAACAATAGAGTATAAGTAACCAGAGAATAAGTAGAGAGTAGAGAATGATGTAACCAGAGTATTAGTAGCCAGAGAATGGGAGAATGATGGAGAATAAGTAGCCTGGAGAATCAGAGAATGAGAGAATAGAAAATAGAGAATTTGCTCAAGAGTTCTAATGGACAGAGTTTTGCTCTGTTTCTTGAGTTTTGCGGAAGCATTGACAGCCAGGAGCATCCAATACTCATCAAGAGTTTGGTGCTTTAGTAGCTGAAACACAATGGACCATTGGACAATCAATTTATCCACTGATCTTAGACATGTGCCACTGGAATAACTCATGAACTGATGTTTTCAAGGCTTGCAACAAGAGAACCATCAGAATAACACATGAACAAGTGTTTTCTGTGGCTTAGACAACAATGAAACCAATGGATCAAAACAGTTTGTCCACTGGTCAAAGAGATGCTCCATTAAGAGAGAGCTATTATCCAATGGATAAAACATAATGATGAAGCATTTTCGAATCCTTTCCCTCCTGAAGCTTGATTTCAAGATACTAAAAGTATTGACCAAGCTTACACTATATTAGAGTGGGAGAGAAAGGATCTGATTCAAGAAAAAACAGAGAATGGGGTCAGTTTTCCCAAAGAAGAGCAACTAGGCTCTGATACCATGTTGGAATTCATGAGTGTTTGTCCATGTCAAGAGAGTATTCAGTTAACTTGTAACTGAATCCTTTTCAACCATACAACAGGAACTCACCATTCAAAGGAAGACAAAACCAACTGGTGGTTGAATCCTCTTAAATAACCTACACTATAACCAAGATCCTAGACAACAAACTGGTTATGTGTGGCAAAGAATCTCTAGTTTGAATCTATCCTTCTGAAGTAATACAACACTTTGAGTTCGTGTACCTAAGATAAGAGTATTTAGAATCAGTAATCTAGAGCTTCAGAGGAGATAAAGAAGAGTTTAGACTGATTTTTACAAGTATTAGGCTGCCTTAAGAGAGATAGAGTAAGGCAGCCTCTAAACCATAATACTTAGCTCCTTACATTGTGAATATTGTTTAGACACAAGCAAGAGAGAGAGAGCCACGAGTTTAGAGAGAGAGAAACTTGTCTATTGATTCTGGTAATGTTACAAGTGATGGGAAGCCTTTAAATAGGCAATACACATGATTAAACAATTACTAAAACATGGAAACATAAACAAATAATTCTGTATGGAATGAGAAGAGGCCAAAGGGGATACAGCCAAGGTCTGGCACGTCCAGGAAGAGTAGAAAGGGACATGAGGAGAGGCACAACCTTCCTTGGTGATAGTGACAGGTCTACACAACTCCTTATGCACCCATGTGACTTCTTCTTGCTTAAACCAAACCAGATCCTTCCTTTTGAATTCAAACTGAGTATCCTTAGGTTTCTGGAGCCTAGCAACGTCCACAAGGTCCTCCCCAACTTATTCCTTGCCTTGCAAGTCAAGTTAGGCCAAGTGGTATAGGGCAGCCTTCATAATTCCTTGTGAGTCAAGTCTGTTTGATCCAGATTCTATCTTCAACCAGCTTGCTTCTTCTTTTCTTTATTTATTCATTCTAACAATAAATTGGAATCACTTCAGTTAAAAGTGGGATAACTTCTTCATCATAACTCCAATGAAATTAATTCAACTTCAGGATGATTCTCAATTGATTTATGAGTGTAAATCAAGCTTCTTACATCGTGATTCATTCTGGATTTATTAGTATCAAGAAGAAATTGCCAAATCTCCAAATAGGGTAAACTGGAATCACTTCAATTAAAAGTGGGATAACTTCTTCATCATAACTCCAATGATATTAATTCAACTTCAGGATGATTCTCAACTGATTTTTGTGTCCAAATCAAGATTCTTAAATCGTGATTCTATATGATTTGATTAAGAATTAAGAAGAAATTGCCAAATCTCCAAACAGGGAAACTGGAATCACTTCGGTTAAAAGTGGGATAACTTCTTCATCATAACTCCTACGATCTTGATTCAACTTCAGGGCTGATTCTACACTGAATCTTATGAGTCAAATCAACTTTCTTAAATCTTGATTCATTCTGGTTTGATTAGAATCAAGAAGAAATTGCCAAATCTCCAAACACGGTAACTGGAGTCACTTCCGTTAAAAGTGGGATAACTTCTTCATCATAACTCCTATGATCTTGATTCAACTTCAAGGTGATTCTAAACTGATTTATGAGTCCCAAATAAAGCTTCTTACATCGTGATTCATTCTGGTTTTATTTGTATCAAGAAGAAATTGCCAAATCTTTAAACAGGGTAAACTGGAATCACTTCGGTTAAAAGTGGGTTAACTTCTTCATCATAACTCCTATGATCTTGATCAACTTCAGGGTGATTCTACACTTATTAATGAGTCCAAATCAAGCTTCTTACATCGTGATTCATTCTGGTTTTATTAGTATCAAGAATAAATTGCCAAATCTCAAACACGGTAAACTGGAATCACTTCGGTTAAAAGTCGGATAACTTCTTCATCATAACTCCAATGATATTGATTCAACTTCATGATTATTCTAAACTGATTTATGAGTCCAAATAAAGATTCTTACATCGTGATTCATTCTGGTTTTATTAGTATCAAGGAAATAATTATCAAATCTCCAAAAAGGGTAAATTGGAATCACTTCATTTAAAATTGGGATAACTTCTTCATTATAACTCCAATGATATTGATTCAACTTCAGGATGAATTCTCAACTGATTTATGATTCCAAATCAAGATTCTTACATCCTGATTCATTTTGGTTTTATTAGTATCAAGAAGAAATTGCCAAATCTCCAAACAGGGTAAACTGAAATCACTTTTGTTAAAAGTGGGATAAATTCTTCATCATAACTCCAATGATATTAATTCAAATTCAGGATGATTCTCAACTGATTTATGAGTCCAAACCAAGCTTCTTACGTCTTGATTAATTCTGGTTTGATTAGAACAAGAAGAAATTGCCAAATCTCCAAACAAGGTAAACTGGAATCACTTCATTTAAAAGTGGGATAACTTTTCATTATAACTCCAATGATATTGATTCAACTTCAGGATGATTCTACACTGATTTATTAGTCCAAATCAAGATTCTTACATCGTGATTCATTCTGGTTTTATTAGTATCTAGAAGAAAGTGCCAACTCTCCAAACGGGGTAAACTGGAATCACTTCGGTTAAAAGTGGGATAACTTCTTCATCATAACTCCTATGATCTTGATTCAACTTCAGGGTGATTCTACACTGATTTATGAATCCAAATCAAGCTTCTTAAATCGTGATTCATTCTGGTTTTATTAGTATCAAGAAGAAAATGCCAAATCTCCAAACATGGTAAACTGGATTCACTTCGGTTAAAAGTCGGATAACTTCTTCATCATAACTCCTATGATATTGATTCAACTTCAGGGTGATTATTCACTGATTTATGAGTCCAAATTAAGATTATTACATCTTGATTCATTCTGGTTTGATTACAATCAAGAAGAAATCACCAAAATCTCCAAAAATGGTAAACTGGATTCACTTCGGTTAAAAGTGGGATAACTTCGTCATCAATAACTTCTATGATCTTGATCAACTTCAGGGGTGATTCCTAAACTGATTTATGAGTCCAAATCAAGCTTCTTGCATTGTGATTCATTCTGGTTTTATTAGTATCAAGAAGAAATTGCCCAAATCTCCAAACAGGACAAACTGGAATAACTTCGGTTAAATGTGGTATAACTTCTTCATCATAACTCCTATGATATTTATTGAACTTCACCGGTGATTCTAGACTGATTTATGAGTCCAAATCAAGCTTCTTAACTCTTGATTCATTCTGGTTTGATTAGAATCAAGAAATAAATTACTAAATCTCAAAAAATGGGTAAACATGGAGTCACTTCGGTTAAAAGTGAGATAACTTCTACATCATAACTTCTATGATCTTGATTCAAGTTCAGGGTGATTATAATCTTATTTATGGAATCCAAATCAAGCTTCTTACATCGTGATTCATTCTGGTTTATTAGTATCAAGAAGAAATTGTCAAGTCTCCACAACAGGGGTAAACTGGAATCACTTCCGTTAAAAGTGGGATAACTTCTTTCATCATAACTCCTATGATCTTGATTCAAACTTCAGGGTGATTTTACACTGATTAATGAGTATACAAATCAAGATTCTTAAACGTGATTCTTCTGGTTTATTAGTATCAAGAATGAATTGCCAACTCTCCAAACAGAGTAAACTGGAATTACTTCGGTTAAAGTGGCATAACTTCTTCATCGTAAGTCCGGTGATATTGATTCAACTTCAGGATGATTCTACACTGATTTATGAGTCCAAATCAAGATTCTTACATCTTGATTCATTTTGGTTTGATTAGAATCAAAGAAGAAATTGCTTAAATCTGCCAAATCAGGGGTAAACTGAAATATGTTTCGGTTAAAAGTGGAACTAAACTTCTTCATCATAACTCCTATGATATTGATTCAACTTCAGGGTGATTATCCACTGATTTATGAGTCCAAATCAAGCTTCTTACATCTTGATTCATTCTGGTTTGATTAGAATCAAGAAGAAATTGCCAAATCTCCAAACAGGGTAAACTGGAATCACTTCGGTTAAAAGTGGGATAACTTCTTCATCATAACTCCTATGATCTTGATTCAACTTCAGGGTGATTCTACACTGATTTATGAGTCCAAATCAAGCTTCTTACATCTTGATTCATTCTGGTTTGATTAGAATCAAGAAGAAATTGCCAAATCTCCAAACAGGGTAAACTGGAATCACTTCGGTTAAAAGTGGGATAACTTCTTCATCATAACTCCAATGATATTGATTCAACTTCAGGGATGATTCTGCACTGATTTATGAGTCCAAATCAAGCTTCTTACATCTTGATTCATTCTGGTTTTATTAGAATCAAGAAGAAATTGCCAAATCTCCAAACAGGGTAAACTGGAATCACTTCGGTTAAAAGTGGGATAACTTCTTCATCATAACTCCTATGATATTGATTCAACTTCAGGGATGATTCTCACTGATTTATGAGTCCAAATCAAGCTTCTTACATCTTGATTCATTCTGGTTTTGATTAGAATCAAGAAGAAATTGCCAAATCTCCAAACAGGGTAAACTGGAATCACTTCGGTTAAAAGTGGGATAACTTCTTCATCATAACTCCTATGATCTTGATTCAACTTCAGGGTGATTCTACACTGATTTATGAGTCCAAATCAAGCTTCTTACATCTTGATTCATTCTGTTTTGATTAGAATCAAGAAGAAATTGCCAAATCTCAAAAAGGGTAAACTGAATCACTTCGGTTAAAAGTGGGATAACTCTTCATCATAACTCTATGATATTGATTCAACTTCAGGGTGATTATCACTGATTTATGAGTCCAAATCAAGCTTCTTACATCTTGATTCATTCTGGTTTGATTAGAATCAAGAAGAAATTGCCAAATCTCCAAACAGGGTAAACTGGAGTCACTTCGGTTAAAAGTGGGATAACTTCTTCATCATAACTCCTATGATCTTGATTCAACTTCAGGGTGATTCTACACTGATTTATGAGTCCAAATCAAGCTTCTTACATCTGTGATTCATTCTGGTTTTATTAGTATCAAGAAGAAATTGCCAAATCTCCAAACAGGGACAAACTGGAATCACTTCGGTTAAAAGTGGGATAACTTCTTCATCATAACTCCTATGATATTGATTCAACTTCAGGGTGATTCTACACTGATTTATGAGTCCAAATCAAGCTTCTTACATCTTGATTCATTCTGGTTTGATTAGAATCAAGAAGAAATTGCCAAATCTCCAAACAGGATAAACTGGAATCACTTCGGTTAAAAGTGGGATAACTTCTTCATCATAACTCCAATGATATTGATTCAACTTCAGGATGATTCTGCACTGATTTATGAGTCCAAATCAAGCTTCTTACATCTTGATTCATTCTGGTTTTATTAGAATCAAGAAGAAATTGTCAAATCTCCAAACAGGGTAAACTGGAATCACTTCGGTTAAAAGTGGGATAACTTCTTCATCATAACTCCTATGATCTTGATTCAACTTCAGGGTGATTCTACACTGATTTATGAGTCCAAATCAAGATTCTTACATCGTGATTCATTCTGGTTTTATTAGTATCAAGAAGAAATTGCCAAATCTCCAAACAGGGTAAACTGGAATCACTTCGGTTAAAAGTGGGATAACTTCTTCATCATAACTCCTATGATCTTGATTCAACTTCAGGGTGATTCTACACTGATTTATGAGTCCAAATCAAGCTTCTTACATCGTGATTCATTCTGGTTTTATTAGTATCAAGAAGAAATTGCCAAATCTCCAAACATGGTAAACTGGATCACTTCGGTTAAAAGTCGGGATAACTTCTTCATCATAACTCCTATGATATTGATTCAACTTCAGGGTGATTATCCACTGATTTATGAGTCCAAATCAAGATTCTTACATCTTGATTCATTCTGGTTTGATTAGAATTAAGAAGAAATTGCCAAATCTCCAAAACATGGTAAACTGGAATCACTTCGGTTAAAAGTGGGATAACTTCTTCATCATAACTCCTATGATCTTGATTCAACTTCAGGGTGATTCTACACTGATTTATGAGTCCAAATCAAGCTTCTTACATCTTGATTCATTCTGGTTTTGATTAGAATCAAGAAGAAATTGCCAAATCTCCAAACAGGGTAAACTGGAATCACTTCGGTTAAAAGTGGGATAACTTCTTCATCATAACTCCTATGATATTGATTCAACTTCAGGATGATTCTACACTGATTTATGAGTCCAAATCAAGCTTCTTACATCGTGATTCATTCTGGTTTTATTAGTATCAAGAAGAAATTGCCAAATCTCCAAACAGGGTAAACTGGAATCACTTCGGTTAAAAGTGGGATAACTTCTTCATCATAACTCCTATGATATTGATTCAACTTCAGGGTGATTCTACACTGATTTATGAGTCCAAATCAAGCTTCTTACATCTTGATTCATTCTGGTTTTGATTAGAATCAAGAAGAAATTGCCAAATCTCCAAACAGGGTAAACTGGAATCACTTCGGTTAAAAGTGGGATAACTTCTTCATCATAACTCCTATGATATTGATTCAACTTCAGGGTGATTCTACACTGATTTATGAGTCCAAATCAAGCTTCTTACATCGTGATTCATTCTGGTTTTATTAGTATCAAGAAGAAATTGCCAAATCTCCAAACAGGGTAAACTGGAATCACTTCGGTTAAAAGTGGGATAACTTCTTCATCATAACTCCTATGATATTGATTCAACTTCAGGGTGATTCTACACTGATTTATGAGTCCAAATCAAGCTTCTTACATCGTGATTCATTCTGGTTTTATTAGTATCAAGAAGAAATTGCCAAATCTCCAAACAGGGTAAACTGGAATCACTTCGGTTAAAAGTGGGATAACTTCTTCATCATAACTCCTATGATCTTGATTCAACTTCAGGGTGATTCTACACTGATTTATGAGTCCAAATCAAGCTTCTTACATCGTGATTCATTCTGGTTTTATTAGTATCAAGAAGAAATTGCCAAATCTCCAAACAGGGTAAACTGGAATCACTTCGGTTAAAAGTGGGATAACTTCTTCATCATAACTCCTATGATCTTGATTCAACTTCAGGGTGATTCTACACTGATTTATGAGTCCAAATCAAGCTTCTTACATCGTGATTCATTCTGGTTTTATTAGTATCAAGAAGAAATTGCCAAATCTCCAAACAGGGTAAACTGGAATCACTTCGGTTAAAAGTGGGATAACTTCTTCATCATAACTCCTATGATATTGATTCAACTTCAGGGTGATTCTACACTGATTTATGAGTCCAAATCAAGCTTCTTACATCTTGATTCATTCTGGTTTTATTAGTATCAAGAAGAAATTGCCAAATCTCCAAACAGGGTAAACTGGAATCACTTCGGTTAAAAGTGGGATAACTTCTTCATCATAACTCCAATGATATTGATTCAACTTCAGGGATGATTCTACACTGATTTATGAGTCCAAATCAAGCTTCTTACATCGTGATTCATTCTGGTTTTATTAGTATCAAGAAGAAATTGCCAAATCTCCAAACAGGGTAAACTGGAATCACTTCGGTTAAAAGTGGGATAACTTCTTCATCATAACTCCTATGATCTTGATTCAACTTCAGGGTGATTCTACACTGATTTATGAGTCCAAATCAAGCTTCTTACATCGTGATTCATTCTGGTTTTATTAGTATCAAGAAGAAATTGCCAAATCTCCAAACAGGGTAAACTGGAATCACTTCGGTTAAAAGTGGGATAACTTCTTCATCATAACTCCTATGATCTTGATTCAACTTCAGGGTGATTCTACACTGATTTATGAGTCCAAATCAAGCTTCTTACATCTTGATTCATTCTGGTTTTATTAGTATCAAGAAGAAATTGCCAAATCTCCAAACAGGGTAAACTGGAATCACTTCGGTTAAAAGTGGGATAACTTCTTCATCATAACTCCTATGATATTGATTCAACTTCAGGGTGATTCTACACTGATTTATGAGTCCAAATCAAGCTTCTTACATCTTGATTCATTCTGGTTTTATTAGAATCAAGAAGAAATTGCCAAATCTCCAAACAGGGTAAACTGGAATCACTTCGGTTAAAAGTGGGATAACTTCTTCATCATAACTCCTATGATCTTGATTCAACTTCAGGGTGATTCTACACTGATTTATGAGTCCAAATCAAGCTTCTTACATCTTGATTCATTCTGGTTTTGATTAGAATCAAGAAGAAATTGCCAAATCTCCAAACAGGGTAAACTGGAATCACTTCGGTTAAAAGTGGGATAACTTCTTCATCATAACTCCTATGATATTGATTCAACTTCAGGGTGATTCTACACTGATTTATGAGTCCAAATCAAGCTTCTTACATCGTGATTCATTCTGGTTTTATTAGTATCAAGAAGAAATTGCCAAATCTCCAAACAGGGTAAACTGGAATCACTTCGGTTAAAAGTGGGATAACTTCTTCATCATAACTCCTATGATATTGATTCAACTTCAGGGTGATTCTACACTGATTTATGAGTCCAAATCAAGCTTCTTACATCTGATTCATTCTGGTTTTGATTAGAATCAAGAAGAAATTGCCAAATCTCCAAACAGGGTAAACTGGAATCACTTCGGTTAAAAGTGGGATAACTTCTTCATCATAACTCCTATGATATTGATTCAACTTCAGGGTGATTCTACACTGATTTATGAGTCCAAATCAAGCTTCTTACATCGTGATTCATTCTGGTTTTATTAGTATCAAGAAGAAATTGCCAAATCTCCAAACAGGGTAAACTGGAATCACTTCGGTTAAAAGTGGGATAACTTCTTCATCATAACTCCTATGATATTGATTCAACTTCAGGGTGATTCTACACTGATTTATGAGTCCAAATCAAGCTTCTTACATCGTGATTCATTCTGGTTTTATTAGTATCAAGAAGAAATTGCCAAATCTCCAAACAGGGTAAACTGGAATCACTTCGGTTAAAAGTGGGATAACTTCTTCATCATAACTCCTATGATCTTGATTCAACTTCAGGGTGATTCTACACTGATTTATGAGTCCAAATCAAGCTTCTTACATCGTGATTCATTCTGGTTTTATTAGTATCAAGAAGAAATTGCCAAATCTCCAAACAGGGTAAACTGGAATCACTTCGGTTAAAAGTGGGATAACTTCTTCATCATAACTCCTATGATATTGATTCAACTTCAGGGTGATTCTACACTGATTTATGAGTCCAAATCAAGCTTCTTACATCGTGATTCATTCTGGTTTTGATTAGTATCAAGAAGAAATTGCCAAATCTCCAAACAGGGTAAACTGGAATCACTTCGGTTAAAAGTGGGATAACTTCTTCATCATAACTCCTATGATCTTGATTCAACTTCAGGGTGATTCTCCACTGATTTATGAGTCCAAATCAAGCTTCTTACATCTGATTCATTCTGGTTTTATTAGTATCAAGAAGAAATTGCCAAATCTCCAAACAGGGTAAACTGGAATCACTTCGGTTAAAAGTGGGATAACTTCTTCATCATAACTCCTATGATATTGATTCAACTTCAGGGTGATTCTACACTGATTTATGAGTCCAAATCAAGCTTCTTACATCGTGATTCATTCTGGTTTTATTAGTATCAAGAAGAAATTGCCAAATCTCCAAACAGGGTAAACTGGAATCACTTCGGTTAAAAGTGGGATAACTTCTTCATCATAACTCCTATGATCTTGATTCAACTTCAGGGTGATTCTACACTGATTTATGAGTCCAAATCAAGCTTCTTACATCGTGATTCATTCTGGTTTTATTAGTATCAAGAAGAAATTGCCAAATCTCCAAACAGGGTAAACTGGAATCACTTCGGTTAAAAGTGGGATAACTTCTTCATCATAACTCCTATGATCTTGATTCAACTTCAGGGTGATTCTACACTGATTTATGAGTCCAAATCAAGCTTCTTACATCTTGATTCATTCTGGTTTGATTAGAATCAAGAAGAAATTGCCAAATCTCCAAACAGGGTAAACTGGAATCACTTCGGTTAAAAGTGGGATAACTTCTTCATCATAACTCCTATGATCTTGATTCAACTTCAGGGTGATTCTACACTGATTTATGAGTCCAAATCAAGCTTCTTACATCTTGATTCATTCTGGTTTTATTAGTATCAAGAAGAAATTGCCAAATCTCCAAACAGGGTAAACTGGAATCACTTCGGTTAAAAGTGGGATAACTTCTTCATCATAACTCCTATGATCTTGATTCAACTTCAGGGTGATTCTCACTGATTTATGAGTCCAAATCAAGCTTCTTACATCGTGATTCATTCTGGTTTTATTAGTATCAAGAAGAAATTGCCAAATCTCCAAACAGGGTAAACTGGAATCACTTCGGTTAAAAGTGGGATAACTTCTTCATCATAACTCCTATGATCTTGATTCAACTTCAGGGTGATTCTACACTGATTTATGAGTCCAAATCAAGCTTCTTACATCGTGATTCATTCTGGTTTATTAGTATCAAGAAGAAATTGCCAAATCTCCAAACAGGGTAAACTGGAATCACTTCGGTTAAAAGTGGGATAACTTCTTCATCATAACTCCTATGATCTTGATTCAACTTCAGGGTGATTCTACACTGATTTATGAGTCCAAATCAAGCTTCTTACATCGTGATTCATTCTGGTTTTATTAGTATCAAGAAGAAATTGCCAAATCTCCAAACAGGGTAAACTGGAATCACTTCGGTTAAAAGTGGGATAACTTCTTCATCATAACTCCAATGATATTGATTCAACTTCAGGGATGATTCTACACTGATTTATGAGTCCAAATCAAGCTTCTTACATCTTGATTCATTCTGGTTTTATTAGTATCAAGAAGAAATTGCCAAATCTCCAAACAGGGTAAACTGGAATCACTTCGGTTAAAAGTGGGATAACTTCTTCATCATAACTCCTATGATCTTGATTCAACTTCAGGGTGATTCTACACTGATTTATGAGTCCAAATCAAGCTTCTTACATCGTGATTCATTCTGGTTTTATTAGTATCAAGAAGAAATTGCCAAATCTCCAAACAGGGTAAACTGGAATCACTTCGGTTAAAAGTGGGATAACTTCTTCATCATAACTCCTATGATATTGATTCAACTTCAGGGTGATTCTACACTGATTTATGAGTCCAAATCAAGCTTCTTACATCGTGATTCATTCTGGTTTTATTAGTATCAAGAAGAAATTGCCAAATCTCCAAACAGGGTAAACTGGAATCACTTCGGTTAAAAGTGGGATAACTTCTTCATCATAACTCCTATGATCTTGATTCAACTTCAGGGTGATTCTACACTGATTTATGAGTCCAAATCAAGCTTCTTACATCGTGATTCATTCTGGTTTTATTAGTATCAAGAAGAAATTGCCAAATCTCCAAACAGGGTAAACTGGAATCACTTCGGTTAAAAGTGGGATAACTTCTTCATCATAACTCCTATGATCTTGATTCAACTTCAGGGTGATTCTACACTGATTTATGAGTCCAAATCAAGCTTCTTACATCGTGATTCATTCTGGTTTTATTAGTATCAAGAAGAAATTGCCAAATCTCCAAACAGGGTAAACTGGAATCACTTCGGTTAAAAGTGGGATAACTTCTTCATCATAACTCCTATGATCTTGATTCAACTTCAGGGTGATTCTACACTGATTTATGAGTCCAAATCAAGCTTCTTACATCGTGATTCATTCTGGTTTTATTAGTATCAAGAAGAAATTGCCAAATCTCCAAACAGGGTAAACTGGAATCACTTCGGTTAAAAGTGGGATAACTTCTTCATCATAACTCCAATGATATTGATTCAACTTCAGGGATGATTCTCACTGATTTATGAGTCCAAATCAAGCTTCTTACATCGTGATTCATTCTGGTTTTATTAGTATCAAGAAGAAATTGCCAAATCTCCAAACAGGGTAAACTGGAATCACTTCGGTTAAAAGTGGGATAACTTCTTCATCATAACTCCTATGATATTGATTCAACTTCAGGGTGATTCTACACTGATTTATGAGTCCAAATCAAGCTTCTTACATCGTGATTCATTCTGGTTTTATTAGTATCAAGAAGAAATTGCCAAATCTCCAAACAGGGTAAACTGGAATCACTTCGGTTAAAAGTGGGATAACTTCTTCATCATAACTCCAATGATATTGATTCAACTTCAGGGTGATTCTACACTGATTTATGAGTCCAAATCAAGCTTCTTACATCTTGATTCATTCTGGTTTGATTAGAATCAAGAAGAAATTGCCAAATCTCCAAACAGGGTAAACTGGAATCACTTCGGTTAAAAGTGGGATAACTTCTTCATCATAACTCCTATGATATTGATTCAACTTCAGGGTGATTATCACTGATTTATGAGTCCAAATAAAGCTTCTTACATCTTGATTCATTCTGGTTTGATTAGAATCAAGAAGAAATTGCCAAATCTCCAAACAGGGTAAACTGGAGTCACTTCGGTTAAAAGTGGGATAACTTCTTCATCATAACTCCTATGATCTTGATTCAACTTCAGGGTGATTCTACACTGATTTATGAGTCCAAATCAAGCTTCTTACATCTTGATTCATTCTGGTTTTATTAGTATCAAGAAGAAATTGCCAAATCTCCAAACAGGGTAAACTGGAATCACTTCGGTTAAAAGTGGGATAACTTCTTCATCATAACTCCTATGATATTGATTCAACTTCAGGGTGATTATCACTGATTTATGAGTCCAAATCAAGCTTCTTACATCTTGATTCATTCTGGTTTTATTAGAATCAAGAAGAAATTGCCAAATCTCCAAACAGGGTAAACTGGAGTCACTTCGGTTAAAAGTGGGATAACTTCTTCATCATAACTCCTATGATCTTGATTCAACTTCAGGGTGATTCTACACTGATTTATGAGTCCAAATCAAGCTTCTTACATTGTGATTCATTCTGGTTTTATTAGTATCAAGAAGAAATTGCCAAATCTCCAAACAGGACAAACTGGAATCACTTCGGTTAAAAGTGGGATAACTTCTTCATCATAACTCCTATGATATTGATTCAACTTCACGGTGATTCTAGACTGATTTATGAGTCCAAATCAAGATTCTTACATCTTGATTCATTCTGGTTTTGATTAGAATCAAGAAGAAATTGCCAAATCTCCAAAGAGGATAAACTGGAATCACTTCGGTTTAAAGTGGGATAACTTCTTCATCATAACTCCAATGATATTGATTCAACTTCAGGGATGATTCTGCACTGATTTATGAGTCCAAATCAAGCTTCTTACATCTTGATTCATTCTGGTTTTATTAGAATCAAGAAGAAATTGCCAAATCTCCAAACAGGGTAAATTGGAGTCACTTCGGTTAAAAGTGGGATAACTTCTTCATCATAACTCCGATGATCTTGATTCAACTTCAGGGTGATTCTACACTGATTTATGAGTCCAAATCAAGATTCTTACATCGTGATTCATTCTGGTTTTATTATTATCAAGAAGAAATTGCCAAATCTCCAAACAGGGTAAACTTGAATCACTTCGGTTAAAAGTGGGATAACTTCTTCATCATAACTCCTATGATCTTGATTCAACTTCAGGGTGATTCTACACTGATTTATGAGTCCAAATCAAGCTTCTTACATCGTGATTCATTCTGGTTTTATTAGTATCAAGAAGAAATTGCCAAATCTCCAAACAGGGTAAACTGGAATCACTTCGGTTAAAAGTGGGATAACTTCTTCATCATAACTCCTATGATCTTGATTCAACTTCAGGGTGATTCTACACTGATTTATGAGTCCAAATCAAGCTTCTTACATCGTGATTCATTCTGGTTTTATTAGTATCAAGAAGAAATTGCCAAATCTCCAAACAGGGTAAACTGGAATCACTTCGGTTAAAAGTGGGATAACTTCTTCATCATAACTCCTATGATATTGATTCAACTTCAGGGTGATTCTACACTGATTTATGAGTCCAAATCAAGCTTCTTACATCGTGATTCATTCTGGTTTTATTAGTATCAAGAAGAAATTGCCAAATCTCCAAACAGGGTAAACTGGAATCACTTCGGTTAAAAGTGGGATAACTTCTTCATCATAACTCCTATGATCTTGATTCAACTTCAGGGTGATTCTACACTGATTTATGAGTCCAAATCAAGCTTCTTACATCGTGATTCATTCTGGTTTTATTAGTATCAAGAAGAAATTGCCAAATCTCCAAACAGGGTAAACTGGAATCACTTCGGTTAAAAGTGGGATAACTTCTTCATCATAACTCCTATGATATTGATTCAACTTCAGGATGATTCTACACTGATTTATGAGTCCAAATCAAGCTTCTTACATCGTGATTCATTCTGGTTTTATTAGTATCAAGAAGAAATTGCCAAATCTCCAAACAGGGTAAACTGGAATCACTTCGGTTAAAAGTGGGATAACTTCTTCATCATAACTCCTATGATATTGATTCAACTTCAGGGATGATTCTACACTGATTTATGAGTCCAAATCAAGCTTCTTACATCTTGATTCATTCTGGTTTTATTAGTATCAAGAAGAAATTGCCAAATCTCCAAACAGGGTAAACTGGAATCACTTCGGTTAAAAGTGGGATAACTTCTTCATCATAACTCCTATGATATTGATTCAACTTCAGGGTGATTCTACACTGATTTATGAGTCCAAATCAAGCTTCTTACATCGTGATTCATTCTGGTTTTATTAGTATCAAGAAGAAATTGCCAAATCTCCAAACAGGGTAAACTGGAATCACTTCGGTTAAAAGTGGGATAACTTCTTCATCATAACTCCTATGATATTGATTCAACTTCAGGGATGATTCTCCACTGATTTATGAGTCCAAATCAAGCTTCTTACATCGTGATTCATTCTGGTTTTATTAGTATCAAGAAGAAATTGCCAAATCTCCAAACAGGGTAAACTGGAATCACTTCGGTTAAAAGTGGGATAACTTCTTCATCATAACTCCTATGATATTGATTCAACTTCAGGGTGATTCTACACTGATTTATGAGTCCAAATCAAGCTTCTTACATCGTGATTCATTCTGGTTTTATTAGTATCAAGAAGAAATTGCCAAATCTCCAAACAGGGTAAACTGGAATCACTTCGGTTAAAAGTGGGATAACTTCTTCATCATAACTCCTATGATCTTGATTCAACTTCAGGGTGATTCTACACTGATTTATGAGTCCAAATCAAGCTTCTTACATCGTGATTCATTCTGGTTTTATTAGTATCAAGAAGAAATTGCCAAATCTCCAAACAGGGTAAACTGGAATCACTTCGGTTAAAAGTGGGATAACTTCTTCATCATAACTCCTATGATCTTGATTCAACTTCAGGGTGATTCTACACTGATTTATGAGTCCAAATCAAGCTTCTTACATCGTGATTCATTCTGGTTTTATTAGTATCAAGAAGAAATTGCCAAATCTCTAAATAGGGCAAACTGGAATCACTTCGGTTAAAAGTGGAATAACATCTTCATCATAACTCCTATGATATTGATTCAACTTCAGGGTGATTCTCCACTGATTTATGAGTCCAAATCAAGCTTCTTACATCTTGATTCATTCTGGTTTTGATTAGAATCAAGAAGAAATTGCCAAATCTCAAAACAGGGAGAACTAGAATAACTTCGTTTGAAAGTGTGATAACTTCTTCATCATAACTCTTATGATATTGATTCAACTTCAGGGTGATTCTACACTGATTTATGAGTCCAAATCAAGCTTCTTACATCTTGATTCATTCTGGTTTTATTAGTATCAAGAAGAAATTGCCAAATCTCCAAACAGGGTAAACTGGAATCACTTCGGTTAAAGTGGGATAACTTCTTCATCATAACTCCTATGATCTTGATTCAACTTCAGGGTGATTCTACACTGATTTATGAGTCCAAATCAAGCTTCTTACATCGTGATTCATTCTGGTTTTATTAGTATCAAGAAGAAATTGCCAAATCTCCAAACATGGTAAACTGGAATCACTTCGGTTAAAAGTGGGATAACTTCTTCATCATAACTCCTATGATATTGATTCAACTTCAGGGTGATTATCCACTGATTTATGAGTCCAAATCAATCTTCTTACATCTTGATTCATTCTGGTTTTATTAGAATCAAGAAGAAATTGCCAAATCTCCAAACAGGGTAAACTGGAATCACTTCGGTTAAAAGTGGGATAACTTCTTCATCATAACTCCTATGATCTTGATTCAACTTCAGGGTGATTCTACACTGATTTATGAGTCCAAATCAAGCTTCTTACATCGTGATTCATTCTGGTTTTATTAGTATCAAGAAGAAATTGCCAAATCTCCAAACAGGGTAAACTGGAATCACTTCGGTTAAAAGTGGGATAACTTCTTCATCATAACTCCTATGATATTGATTCAACTTC
>CAJHQP010009052.1:0-24086 GCA_905132765.1 Moricandia arvensis
GTGATGGAGAAGCCTTTAAATAGGCAATACACATGATTAAACAATTAATAAAACATGAAAACATAAACAAATAATTCTGTAGGGACTGAGAAGAGGCCAAGGGGATACAGCCAAGGTCTGGCTCGTCCAGGAAGAGTAGAAAGGGACAGGAGGAGAGGCACAACCTTCCTTGGTGATAGTGACAGCTCTACACAACTCCTTATGCACCCATGTGACTTCTTCTTGCTTAATTCAAAGCAGATCTTTTCTTTTGAATTCAAACTGATTTCCTTGACTTCTTAGAGGTTCCCAACGTCCATATTAGTCTCCACAACTTATTACTTGCCTTGCAAGTCAGGTTAGGTCAAGTGGTAGCTTGTGGAGCAAGTCTGTACAAACAAAACCAAATTGGCTTCTCTTGATGAACTTATCCTTGGATCATCAACCAGCTTTTTCTTCTGGTCATCCCTTGGATCAGACTTGGTGAAAACGAATATTCTGGTCTCTTGTTTGTTAACTTGAAGAGAAGAAATGAACATCTGAAGCTAAATGATGAAGATGGTCTAAAGTGCAAAGTTAGGGCAAAACCTCCGGAAATGTTTATCAAGACTTAAGGAGTATCCAGATGCTTGTCTAGAGTCAGAAAGAAGTCCAAGAAGGGCTTATATTGAAGTAGGAAGGCAATGGAGGAGTTTGGCAGAGTTTGGAAGAGAATGGTTGATGTGCAAAGTTCGGGTCGTCCGTACTGTACGGATCCGTACGGACTGTACGGACCGTACGGACATGGTCGACCCGGAATGTACTTTCTCAACCTTTCAAGCCATTTTAGGCTTGTGCAAAATCCGGGACCAAAGTGTACGGCCAAGGTGTCTGTACAACCCCCTTTGGAGAAGACTTGGGTCTCAAGGTAAGGATATGGGCGAGTATGGTTATCCAAGGGAGAAAGATCCTTTTGGCATCTTCAAGATGCCTTAGGAAGCAACCAGGAAGGTGCCTTTCCCAGCTCATACTCGCAGCCATTCCTGTCCACACATTCAGTCCACAAGCCAGCACAAGACAGGCTGTCTCTTGACCAAGGCGAGCTGCAATAAGGGCCAAGTATTTCAAATACTGAATGGAGACTGCTTTTGGTCCAGATTCACTTCTCCTCTCCTCCAATCATCCTATACTACACGGATTGCCTTCCATCCAGAGATCATCCTAGCCGTTCATCATTCTTCAAGTGTTTCTATCCATAGGATCTAGGTTTATTAATCTGCTACTTGTATTGCCTATATAAAGCCATAAGTGGCGATTGTAAACCTTAAGGGAGTAAGGGGAAAACCCCTCTCCACTTCTAAATAATAAAGCTTGTGTTCTTGGATCGAAATCCCTCTTAGTCTACCACTTTCTTAGTCTCTTTAATCTCTCTAAGTCTTTCTTAATCTCTGGTTTTGATTCAAGTAAACACAAGTAAACCAGAACCCATTCTCTTCTTCATTTCGTGTTCATCATTGCCTTAAAGGCTTGTTCATCACACACAAACCCAGATCCACATACTCTGGTGAAAATCCAACATGGTATCAGAGCCAGGTTCATCAGAACTTGGTGTCTAGCTTCCGCAAAGATCAAAGCTTTCTCTCATGCCATCAAAACCCAGAAAGAAGCTTCCTTTCCAGCCTGTTCAACCTCTACAAGATGGTGTTCATCCGGAAAGCCCAGAAGCTGTTCTTGAAGTCTCATGCTTTCTCATACCGTCCAGAAGAAAGGAGAGCCTCGGATCCAGGAGTTATGGAGTGGATTAGCTACCCTCTTCATCAAATCAAGTCCAAGGCGTGTTCTTATTCAAAGACCAGGAAGAAAGGTGAAAGCTTTCACCTTGTTACTGGTGGGGGCGACCAAAATATGAAGAAAGGTGGGGACTTTAGGCATGGAGAGTTCAAGGGAAGGTCCATGGAGGAAGGAGGTGTTGGAATCGCGACCAATAGCCCCTGATCTTGCCATGAATCAAAGGTGTTCAAGGAACTAACACTAGTTCCTTGTTTGTAAGAACCTACTGTCCCTTGTTATAAAGCTTGATACTTTATGAACTGAATGTGTTGTGTGATGTGTTTGAGACCTGAGGATGTGTTTAAGATTGCTAGATATGATGTTTAGAATCTATCCCAGGATGTTTAGATGACTCGTTTTTGAATGGTTGAGTGTTTAAAGTGCTTGCTCCAGTTCTAAATGTTGCTTGACATGATATTAGATAGTATGTTCTGAATCTGCTTGCATACATGAATAGAAACTGATTTAAAGTGAAGCATTTGCGTCTGGTGTTTGGAAATGGCAGTGATGCTTAGTCTCTGTTCTTATGAATGTCTTGCTAGGATGATAGATAGTTGTATCTAATCCGTTTTGCATTCATGAAGTAAATGGGTTAAGGCTGTTGCATACTCTTGTCATTGGGGCTGCCTTAAGGTTGAGACACCTAGACTGATGTCTAAGGGTCGTTTAAGGCAGGGAATGGTTGCCTAAGTGCTTTGTGATAGCACTTAGAGAGTGGTAAGCTTGCATTAGATGGATCTCAATGATGATGAGATGCTGTCTAAGTGCAAAGCTTGGGACATTGGTGATCAAACTTGATGATTAGTCAAGGTTTGATCCCAATGCAAAGGTGTCTTATCTCGTTTGGAGTTTGAGTGTTGTTTCAGGTTCACATGGAGTGCTTCTTGTTCAACACCAATCCGGAACAAGAGGAAGGCTTGGTTCATTGTGTGGAGCAATGGGAAGGTTCTTGGTGTAGTAGCCGGTTATAAGAAGCGCAGACCATGAAGGTTGTTGAGCTCCTGGTTCAAGGCACACAAGAAGGAGAAGGTCATCACTGAAGCTTGAGGAGGCCGGTGACCTGAAGGGTACTTGAAGCTGAAGACATGAAGGTGGACCAGTGGTTTAAGCGCAGCTGTTGGGGTGGTGTGCTCCTGGTTTGGATGCTCATTCAGGCTCACTTTCAAGCTTGAACCTAGACTCAATTCAAGCTTGAGGTGGGGACTTGAGTGAGCTACCTGATGATCTAAGTTCAAGACCTGATTCCTCCTCACCATTGCACCAGGAATAGAAGATAGAGCCATCCGGGTTTAGACATTGGCGAGTCTAGACAAGAGAGTGGTCAGAGCACTCTTGGCTATGTGAAGAAGAAGGTGACTCTACAATGCGGCTTCTGAAGTGAGGTGGTTGAAGAGTTAGCTGAGGTATCTTCCAGCATTCCATTCAAGGTGGCTAGATCAGAAAGGAGTGGGCAGTGGTGTGTTGATCAAGATCATGAAGCAATCCTTCCAAGCTTGACTTGTTCCACATGGTCAAGCTTGAGGGGGAGTGTTGAGAAGCTTCAATGATCTGTGAAGTGAGAGTTCTTGGTGGTTGTTCAAGAAGAAGAAGCAACCAAGGCTGAGTTAGTATCTGGTAATCCGAAGGGATTGTCGTCTGGAAATACATCTTGAAACTCCTGCAAAAGAGAAACCATTGCACTCGGATACACCGGTGTAGAATCTGTTAGGTTCAAAAGAGTTTCTTTAAACACAAGTAAGATAGCAGATTGTTGAGAGTAGAGAGTTCTTTTGATATCACCCATGTTAGCATAGAAGTTAGGCTGCTTAGTTCCAGCCGGATTTAGATCAATCTCCTTCTTCTTTTGGAGTTGAACCTGATCTTGTTGAACTTCCTTAGGTGTCAAGGGAACCAGAGTGGTCTTGCGTCCCTTGAACTCAAAGGAGTGCTTGTTGGTGAAGCCATCATGGATAACTCGGCGATCAGATTGCCAAGGTCTTCCAAGAAGTATGTGACCAGCTTCCATAGGCAACACATCACACAAGACTTCATCTTCATATCTCCCAATGGCTAAGGAAATAAGGACTTGACTTGAGACCTTCATGGTGCCTTCTTCATTCAGCCATTGTAGCCGGTAAGGTTTGGGATGCTTCTGAACCTTAAATCCCAACTTCTTGACCAGGGTTTCACTCGCAGCATTCACACAACTACCTCCATCAACAATGAGGCTGCACACTTTCCCTTGGACCAAGCACCGGGTGTAGAAGAGGTTCTCACGCTGCTCCAGCTCCTCAGCCTTGTTTTGCAAGCTTAGAAGTCTTCTTGCTACTAAGAGCTTCCCCTGGACTGGTCCTTCCTCATGTTCTTCTTCAGTGTCTTCTTGGTCAGACTCGGTGATGTCATCTTCTGAGGCATACTCTCCATCTTCCAGCAAAATCATGACTCTCTTGTTGGTACATTCAGAGGCATAATGACCTCTTCCTTGGCACTTGAAACACTTGACATCACGAGCTCTGGAACTAGAGGCTTCAACCTTGCCTTTTCCCTTGTCAAAAGCACTGCTTGGTTTGGTCTCTTCTCTTGGATAGGACTTGTGTTCCTTCTGGAACGGCTTAGACTCCTTAGGGTAAGGTGTCTTCTCTTCCTTTGTGTTGTGTAACCGGTTAGACCCATAGTGGTTGCGTGAATGTCCCTTCCTCTTGAGCTGCTGCTCCACAAGAATAGCTTTGTGTAGCATCTCTTCAAGCTCCACATAGTGTTGCATCTCAACATTGTCTTGTATCTCTCGGTTTAAACCACATAGGAACCTTGACATGGTTGCTTCTCTATCTTCTGATATGCTCGCTCTTAGCATGAGCAACTCCATCTCCTGGTAATACTCCTCCACTGATCTTGAGCCTTGGGTAAGTTTCCTAAGCCGGTGATGCAAGTCTCTGTGGTAGTGACTTGGAACAAACCTCTTGCGCATGATAGACTTCATCTCTGTCCAAGTCTCAACTGGTTCCTCTCCATTCCTTCTACGGGTTGTGATGTACTGATCCCACCAACTTAGAGCATAATCATAGAACTCGGTAGCAGCAATCTGAATCTTCTTGTGGTTTGTGTACTGCTTACACTGAAAGACTAGCTCAATCTTCTTCTCCCACTCAAGGTAGGCATCCGGATCAGCTTTGCCATGGAATGGGGGTATCTTTATCTTCAAACCAGCAAGCTCATCTCCCTGGTTCATTCTTCTCTCTTGGGCACGCCTATGTCTTCTTTGGCTTTGTCTTGAGGATGAACTGAGGTGTTCATACTCATTGTCAGTCTCCTCATAACCGGCATGCTCTTGGCGAGTTGCATGAGGTCTCTCTTCTCTCCTAGTCTCCCGGTTTGGAACTTGACCAGTAGCTCTCCTGATGTCTTCTCTGAGCTCCCTCCGGATGTCATTGAGGTTGGTTCTCATCATCTCGGTCATGGTTGCTACCATGTTCTGATTGAGTTGAGCCGACATAGCCTCCATGAGAAGCTTGTTCTTCCTAACGAGTGCAGCTTCTTCTTCAGACTCGGATCCCATGCTTCCTGCACAAAGGTAAACAAAAATAACCAGTAAAAGGGTTCAAGGTAACGATATAAGCAAAAAGGAAAAAGGATAAAACAACCTAAAGCTTCTTCTGCAAGACAAAAGCAAAAAGGATAATCGGCTACAACCAAAAAGGAGATTAGGGTTTGCCGATTCAAGTAAAAAGGAAATTCTTTAAACTTTGTCTAAACTTTTCTAAGCTTGTCTAGCACCCTAAACAACCTTAATCTACTCGTGTTCAAGGTGATTATCAAGTTAAACAGGTGAAACAAAGTGATCTAAAAGGAAAAAGACAACTTGTGCGGCTAGGGTTTCTATCGCTCTAGGGTTTCTTGCAAGCAAAAAGGAAAAGTTTAAAAACTTGTCTAGTTTCTTATGAAACTCGAGCAGCCCTAAACAGATTAGATCTATTGCTTAATCAAGGTAATAGAGATGAAACACGGATGAAACAAAAACAATAAGAGAGAAAACGAGCCCTTCCCAACCAAAGTTGCTCTGATACCACTTGATGCGTCCCTAGGATGCTCTTTGGTTGATGGGAATGGATAATCCTTGCAAAAACGAATCAGAGACTCAAGTTCTTCGAGGCGTGTGGATTGAATGGTGACACAAGAGGGATGGATGAACTCTTGATACTCCTAGATGAACAAACAGGATATGACACACCGATTTAGACACCCTTAGGTCTCTGGATATTACACACCAGAACTCGACACACTTTCTAGAGAGAGAGCCGTCAAGGAGAAAGAATACTCGTTGATAAAAAGTTGGATGATTTACAATAGGGTTTAGGAACCCTTTAAATAAAAAGAAACCGAGAACAAGCTCTCTAGGGTTTCGGAAATAAGCAAAATGGAAACTATGGTTTAACTTTAACATATGCTTAAAAATAACATAAAATGTAAACTCCTTTCTAGACTTGGACCGAGATAGGGCCTAAGTGATGTGAAGACAAGTTGTGGCCTCGTTAAAAACCTTCCTCCGGAAAACCTCGTGGGACAAAACCAAAAGCAAGGAAAAGAGCACGCACCCCATGTCTTGCCTAGACTCTAACTCAGCTTGATGTAGAGATTGGTTGAATTGTGATCAAGACACCTCGGATCAGGCCTTGTCCAAGACTTTCTTGTTGTGGATGTGAAGTGAGTAATCCAACAACATTCTCTTTAAGCTTCTTGACTCTGGAACGAGTCATGGGACCTTCAGGAATGGCTAGAGCATCATCACCAGGCTGCTGGTGCAATGTGGCTTCATGTGGCTCATCTAGACTCTCCTTGTTCTCCTTAGTGATCCGGTCCATGATCACATCAGCTTAACTCCTCACATTGTGAATATTGTTTAGACACAAGAAAGAGAGAGAGAGAGACACACGAATTTAGAGAGAGAAACTTGTATTGATTCAGGTTAGAGTTACAAGAGGTGAAGCTGTCTTTAAATAGACAATGAGCAACATTAAACAATTACTAAAACAAGGAAATATAAACAAATAATTCTGTCTGGATTGAGAAGAGGCCAAGGTGGATACAGCCAAGTTCTGGCTCTTCCAGGAAGAGTAGAAAGGGACAGGAGGAGAGGCACAGCCTTCCTTGGTGATAATGACAGCTCTACACACTCCTTATGCACCCATGTGACTTCTTGCTTAATTCAAAGCAGATCCTTTCTTTTGAATTCAAACTAATTTCCTTGACTTCTTAGAGATTCCCAACGTCCATATTAGTCTCCACAACTTATTTCTTGCCTTGCAAGTCAGGTAAGATCAAGTGGTAGTTTGTGGAGCAAATATGTACAAACATAACCAAATTGGCTTCTCTTGATGAACTTATCCTTGGATCATCAACCAGCTTCTTCTTATGGTCATCCCTTTATTTATTTCAATACTCCCCCTCAAGCTTGACCATAGGAGATCCTTGGGCAAGATTGGAACTGAGAGTACTTGCCTCATTAAAAACCTAAGTATGGAAAAACCTCTTGGGATAAAACGATACTTAGGGAAAAAGAGTGCAACCACCCTCAGCCTAGGGATTGGTCAGTGGGTTTATGAGTCTTATGATAAAGTTTAGGGACTCATAAACCCTGGATCATGGCCTTACTTCAATGGAAAGCAGGCACCAATTCCTTCTTGCTTCACACTCAAAACTGCTTGGAACTCTCCATGTGACTGGTTCTTTGTCTCCCCCTTTCTTCTGACATCCTGCCATCATCAAAGGGTTTGATCCACGACAAAAATCTTCTCATGAGATCCAAGTACCTTGCATAATTTTATGAAGAATGGACATTGGCTTCTCATATTTAACACCCCTCCTCAAGCTTGACCTGAGAATGAGAGTATGTGGTCAAGCTTGGAAGATGAGAGCCAATGATGATCACCAATGCCTTGAGACCACAGCCCTCTTGGCTTGAATTGTGGACTTTTCTCTTGAGTGTACTTCCTGTCCACCCTCCTGGTATCAGGTAAGTCACTTATGAGCAATCTCTCCACTGCTCCATCCATCCTCTCAACCATCTTGGGAGTTAATGGACATAATCAGTGTCCAAAGTGTTGATAGGCAGTGGGCAATCTCCATGGTCAGGAATATACATCATGTGTAGGCTCTGATCTACATGGGCAGCCAATCAACAAACACTAAGACAAGCATCAGTAGACAACAAGAGACCAGAACATTGGATTTCACCAAGTCTGATCTTTAAAACACAATTTAAGCAAGCACAGCAGCAATGGACATATATCTTTTAGATTCAATCCTAGATACATTCTCTGAATCCTAATAAACAAGACTAAGAATTCAGGCAATAACACCATCAATTTTCCTAAGGGCAGAAGAAAAACAATTCTTTCAAGACAGTTTAACAACCTTAGGCAGATTCGAAACAAGAGACTGTGAGAATAGAGAATTAAGTAACCAGAGTAAAAGTAACAAGAGAATAAGTAGAAAATAGAGAATGATGTAACCAGAGTATTAGTAGCCAGACAATTGGAGAATTATGGAGAATAAGTAACCTTGGAATCAGAGAAAAGAGAATAGAGAATATAGAATAGAGAATTGCTCAAGAGTTCTAATGGACAAAGTTTTGCTCTGTTTTCTTGAGTTTTGCGGAAGCATAAACAGCCAGGAGCATCCAATACTAATCAAGAGTTTGGTGCTTTATTAGCTGAAACACAATGGACCATTGAACAATTAATTTGCTCACTGATCTTAGACATGTGCCACTGGAATAACTCATGAATTGATGTTTTCCAGGGCTTGCAACAAAGGAACCAACAGAATAACACATGAACAAGTGTTTTCTTTGGCTTAGACAACAATGAATCCAATGGATCAAAACAGTTTGTCCACTGGTCATGAAAGTAAATGAAGAACAGTGAAGAACAAGCTCAAGAACAGAGAGAAAGATGAGTTTGAATCCAAGAGAGAGAGAGAGAGAGAGAGTGAATTTCGTATGCAAGAGAGGAAGAGAGAGAATGGTGCGACCTGGATCAACTTCAAATCTATGCTCTGGAAGCCAATACACGTCTCAGAAAGAATATGGGCCAAAGAACAGCTTAATGGGCTTATTGGAGAGCTTATTGGCCTTATTTATGAGGTATTGGACCGACAGAAAGTTATGGGCCTTGATGAGGCCTTTATAAAGATAGGAATGACTATGGACCAACATGGACGTCTAGTATTCAACCTGATTGACCAAGGAAATGATGGAAGGAAGCTGGTTGGACAGGAAATGAAATGGATGGTCTTGCATGATCAAGAAATGAACCGGTCAAACCGACATGGCCGAGAAATGAGTTGGAAATGGAAGATGAAGAACCAGAGCTAGAAATGGATTATCAGGAGTATTTTCATCATCCAAATGAGGTTAAGGAGGTACTTGGTTGTAGCAGAAACAAGATGGATTGAGGCCAAGCAAGAGTTGTTCGAAAAAGGCCTTTATCGGCCCAAAAAGTGGAAAGACAAGCCAGCTTGGATTATGATTGGGCCAAGAAGATTAAGCGAGGTTGTTAAATAGATAAATATTACAATACAATTTAAATCGTGAGAATGACTAAACACTAATATATATGGAGAAATGGAAGAGGTGCAAGAGGATATGGACAAGGGGGAGGCCGCCAGTTGAGGAGAAGGGACAGAGGAGGTTTGGACGACTGCTTTGAGTGAAAGTGACAGGTACAGTCTGCGCAAAGGCACCATAGTGAGCTTCTATTTGTCTACTTTAACAGCCTCTTTATTTAAATTCAAACAAGTTTTTGGCTTCTCAGAGAGTTCTACGGTCATATTCAGTATCGTCTTATTTAAAGTATTTTTAGTTAACTGTATGAAATCCTCTTCACTGCATCACAGGAATCAATCAAAGGAAGGACACAAACAAACTGGTGGTTGAATTCTCTTATACAGCTAACTTACTATACAAGATCTAGACAGCAACTGGTTTATGGGTGGGCAAGAATCTCTAGTTTGAATCTAATTTCTAAAGGTAAACATACACTATTGAGTTTTTGTGTAACTAGATAAGAGGTTTAGAATAGTAACTCTAGAGCTTAAGCAGGAGATAAAGAAGGAGTTTAGACTGGTTTTTCCAAGTATTAGTAACTGCTGGCTTAAAGAGAGTAGAGTTAAGGAGCTCTAACCATAATGCGTTAGCTCTTCTACATTGTGAATATTTTTAGACACAGCTGAGAGAGAGAGCCACGAGGTTTAGAGAGGAAATCCCTTGTCTATTGGATTCTTGGTAGATGTTAAAGAGGTGAAGGTTTTAATATAAGACTATCATACAATTAAAATTCTAAATAGAGATGCTAAACAACTATATAATGGAAGAATGGAAGAGGCCAAGAGGATATGGAAAGGGAAGGCACGAACCAGTTTGAGGAGAAGGGAAGGAGAGAGGTTGAACAGCCTGCTTGAGTGAAGTGAGGTAGCTTCTCAAGACCTGATGTGACTTCTTCTTGTCTATTTACCAGCTTCTTATTTAAATTCAAAGATAGTTTCTGGTTCAGAGGTTACTAGTCATTATTCAGTCCACAAACTCTTTCTTGCTTGTAAGGTAAGATGCAAGATGGTAGGTTGTGAGCTTGTAGGACAGATGACAAACTTTGGTGTTCTTGATGAACTCTCATTGATCATGACTACTCCTCTCCTCTGGTTGTTCTCTTTCTTTATTTTCCAGACACATCCCAGAGGTGGAGAATTTGGGTTGTTAATGGTAGGTTCAAGCCTATTTTGCTGACCCAATCGACAGAGGAGTAGAAATATGCTTAGGCGAGTCCTTCTCCAGCTGATTCGGAGCTTCTCAAGTAAGCTAGTGGTTAAACGTTGGTGGGATGGCAACCCATGGTATGTATAATTATTTCTCTTTTTCCTTATGTTTTTGTTTTGTTAGATTTTAATTTGCGGTTAAAAAAAGAAAACTGAGTTCTTCGGCGGAACAATCAAGTGGTCTGTTACATCGCTGGTTTAGGTAAGTAATAAAATAAAAAAATTAAAATAAAAGGTAAGAGGAAGCGGTTAAGGTTCTCCTATTTAGGCCGCAACCAATCTCCCCTATCCCTCTGCGACTTTCCCTTTTTCCTCAGAACCTAAAATCCGTTCAACATAAATTCTTCATTCTTTGCTTGATTTTCCGGTTCTCTACTCATTAATTGGCAAGTGTGGTTTGTTTTCACAGGAACTCATACATGGAAAGGTAATCCGCGGTTGAAAGTCCGTCCCTCATCTGCATTCGGAAAATGGCGCTATTCTCTTAATCTTCTTTTTTGATTTGTTTATCTAGGATATATGGTTGTAAAAATGTGTCATCTAAATACTAAGGATGAGAATCAAAAAGCTTAAAGAGATGAACGATTGCAGTGTTTGGTTGCTTATTTGGAAATCGATGTCTGAAGATGGGAGTAATATTGCTTGATTGAGTTTGCTATGTTTGGTTGACTGTTTTGAGTTTTTGAGAACATTGGTTGGATTGAAATTGCTCCATTTGAAGCCGATTGATAGTTGTTTATATCTGATCAAGGTTTGCTATTGGTTTACAGTGATGTTGTTGGTGCTTGATTCTATTGATTGTGCAACGTATTGATTCTATATCTTGTAATTGATCAGAGGGATTGTGCTATACATGTTTTAAATGTTTACTCCTCGTTAGTGCAGCTGCCCAAAGATCCTCAGCGACACTCTCGAGATGCACTCCACCCACCTCGCGTACTGCTCAGCACCCCATGTGCCAAGGCGAAGGAGAAACAATCAACCTCTCAGTATCTTAATCTGTTGGACTAAGCTGTGAGCGGTTTGGGATGGATCGGAGCCGATAACAAAAAGTTGGAGCAAATCATTTGGCCCAACGATTGCTATACTAGTCTTATGCGTCAGGGAACTTTAGATACGGACGTTGCTTTGAAGCTTCTTCAGTCTGGTAAGCATGCTTTTTGCAACCGGCACTAGTGACTCTAACCGGATCATTGTGGCCAAGTACTTACAAGCTGAATCAGGTCACGGACGCCGGAGAACCTTCATATGACTGCTCTTTACCCTTCATGGATGATGGGAAGTTATGCTATGTCTATATTGAGAACGACCTCAATGCGCTCATAGAGATTACAGATGATCACAAGGGGTCACGGTGGTACTAAGAATTCACTCACAGGCATGTTTTGGAACTTGATTGCCCAAGGTACGTTACCTCGGAAAGCGTACAATCCACTAGAACCCGACTTTGAGGATCTCAGCAAGATTCTTATGTCTGTTGGAAGGAGTCTACCTCAAAGGGTCAGGACGATGGAGCTTCAGATGCTGTATATTGAGTTGGCTGATGAGAGCTGCCCAGAGACAGAGCAAACCCCATAAAACACGGTGAAACACTGGTTACTGTCCTCAGGCTCATGTTCTGCGACGATGATGCGCAGTTGATCAGTACCCAGGATTAAAACGACAAGATGCGCATCTCCTCACCCCATCTGGTTTCTCCAAGTCTAACGTTAACATCTCCGCAACTACACAAACTGTACTGACGGAGTTCGGGGACACAGCCTAGCAATCAATCTCCTGCATGTTCGCGCGAGTGGCCACTATCAGTTCTGGCCGACAGGCAGCGAGAGACAGATCTTCATCAAACTCATGCCAGTCACTGTATACTGCACCTGGAGAACAACTCATTCTCCAGCCAGAGCTCTCTGCGCGATCCAAAGCCCCAACACCGTGATGCTGATATGGATGATGTATGAGGATATGCTCCACAGCATGGGTGAGTTTTGCTTTGGACCCACCATCTAGACCGAGATGACACAGCTTACGCGCAGTGGATGTGGATTCTCATCGCAAGATACATACCAAGCCTCATGGAGAAGATCTTGAACATGACATCATGGTGGTTGTTTCTCAGGACAGAGTGGGCAGCGGACCTCAGAGCAGTCGTCGGACCAGGCAAGAACAGCTGGAACAGGAGATGACCGACTCGAAGGTACAGGAGACGACTGGTGACGAGAGCGCGCTCTGATGTAGTCATAAGGACTCTTTCTATCCTGTTTTATCCATCGACTATTTTTTCATGCTTTATTTATATTGTCTGGTTTTTGCTCTCCTATTTACTATCATAACGGGATGGTGTGATCTACAGTCTGCATTGTGTGCTTGAGTCAGTCCTTCTTGGTGTCATTTATTGTTTTTTATTGAGTCTGCTTAGATCGAGTCAGTCTGACTATTGTGAGAATGGCTATGTGTGATGTATATGTAACACTCTCGTGCTCTAACTTCTTATTCAGTGACTTAGCAGTGACGAATGACCCCGGTACATGGATCGAACACCCTGACATTTCTCCATTAGACTCTCCATAGTTCCTCTAATGATCAGGTTACACTTTGGGTAGACTTAACTCTACCTATACTTGACCATACTGACTTTAATCTTCTTGTTATGGGCATGAGATCAGGGAAACGAGACTACACTCAGCTTTCTGTTATCTTTTCATCCTCTTGCTGTTCTGATGGCAGCCATTCTTTAGCTAGTCTCCACTTGCCACTCTAACTTTTCACCCACATGCACTGTGTTGTTCCTATGTATATGCAGATATGTGCAATGTTGAGAGGAAAAGATCGATCCAGCCTTACTCTCGATCCTAATCATCTCAGAAGAGGAGAAGGAACACGATGAAAGGAAGATCAGTAAGATGCACTGATCCATGGAATGGAGAACAGTCAGGCACCTGATCCACTACTAAGGTAAAGATACAAGTCAGAGGGTTGGAGGGTAAACAACAATGGACTTCCCACTACTGTTACATCTTCTCTGCGTCAGTACTCATCTCTTGTGTAGAGTATTATTCAAAAGAGATGTAGTATTCTAGTATTTATTTCTTTGATGATGACGAGAAGGGATGAATATATTATGATGCACTTGGAATGGTGTAAGATCCAGTACACAAATAGAGTTAAGGAAGAGCGAGTGTTTATGAGAGAGCAGTCAGATAGGGCCGATCCACTTGGAGAACAGGCCGTTTGATCAGAGCAGAGTGAGGTCGAGCTATGAGATCAATGATCCGTTCTCTCCTGCGTGTTTCTATGCGATATCCTGCATCCACCTCAAAAATTGGTAGCCCTAACACAATAAGCTCGCACTCAAACACTGAAATAGCCTGTATTTACACGCCTAGGCTGTCTACCTGAGTTAGTGCCTGTGACCAAGAAGCTCACGTCTGAGCTTAAAGAGAATGTAGGGGTTTTGGTCTCTATATGTTCTGTTTTTCAGGTTGAGATATTGATAGGTTAGGAGCCGATTTCGAATAGCAGTCAGGGTTCAGTAGTGATGAGGTCTACCATACTTCTTGTATATGTTCAGAGATCGTGTAAGAGTATGGTACTGAGAATAAAGCGAGTTCCCACACTTCAAACCTTTCTCCCTGTCTTGATGACTTGCACTTGTTCAGAGACAAACAAGGATCTAAGTCGAATTGATATAGGTGTTTTCACTCATATTGTAATATATGTTATTCATTTGATTACAAGACTCTAAGACAGTGTATAGTCTAGTCCTTGTGTCTTTTCAGTCTAGAGTTCATAGAAGAGTAAGAAGGGCACATTGAAGAGAGATGTCTTTTGGAGTATCCTGCGGAGATACAGCTCAAGAAGAACAGTCCGAGGCTGTTCTCTCAGCGAACTGCGACGGTGATCCGATGACTGTTCAGACTGTATATGGATACTCTATGTCTCGAGGAATTAAAGCCGGTTGCCCTAATTTTCTCTACCTATTGGCGCCCCTATAAGAGACCTCTCTCTATTTTTTTCTATTTATCGGACGCTAGTTTTTGGCAGAGACCTCTGACTGTTTTGCGCGAGTTTCATGTAAGGGAGTAGAGCTCCATCTTTCCTAGAGAAGATCATCTAGACCATGTTTTCTACTTTTATCTTATGCAGTTTATTTCAGATTTATGTCTTTGTTCTCCTGCATCACGTGATGAGTAGTCATCTGCTTTCCTAGTGTTATGGGTATGTGATAAACGAGCCAAAGCATAGATAAGCATACATTCAGTGACTCTCATCATATCTATACTATGCTTGCATTACTATCATTAATGTGTAGATCTGCTGGTTATGCTAGCATCACGCAGGAGATACTTGTACTATATGAATGCGCTTATATATCTTTAATCAGCGAAAGTAGATATGAGCATTAACGAACTAGATCGACATGAACTCTAAAGCTTCGGCAGCTGCTCTGATCACCAAGCGACAGCTTATTAGGTGATCTTCGGCTCGCAAGGTATCATCACCACGACGCGGCTGCGATCAGCTGAGAGATCCGATGTTCGTACGATTGTGAATACCTGTGCTTGAATAATTGTTTTGCTAATCACTACCGCAGTAAAACCTAGGTTGGCTTTCATATCAAATCGTCATTTAACATCTTTATTCTTGTCATCTAGGTCACCACTCTAAAACATATTTCTCTTAGCTTGATTTAAATCTCATAGAATAAGTGAGACTGGTCTCTGATTTGATTCTAATAGTAGCTATAATATACAACTGTTAACTGACAGTGCAGGAGGATCTCATTTAGTGTATCAGGTTGTCAGACACGTTTTTCTCGTTTTCTCTTTACTTGGAAGAGAGAAACCCATTCCCGCAGTAATTTTACAATTGCATCGTGATCAATATTGACCAACATTATTACACTCATGGAGATCATCATGATGTTCTCGTTGAGATGTTATTTATGTTAGTACGTAGGTTGGAATTGACTGACAAAATTTTCGTGTGGTGAATAGTGATCTTCCTATAAGGTATGTGAGAGTACGTTTGAGATTCCTCACTGCTCTTTCACAACAAAATGCTTAGGATGAGAAATTCTTTTTCTCTTTATCTCTCTTCTATGTAACTTTTTGTCTAGCTCCTAGGAGAATATCGGAGAATGCATTGCCTCTTCTTTCGCTTCCTTGCGAGCTTACGCGTTTGGACGATGAGGTATTCAAAACATTTGAATTCTTACAAACTCTGTGACCCTCAGAGGCGTGTGCGTAGTGGAAGCTACTCTGCGGTATGTATCGGCTCACATGCCTTGGTATTGGTAGACCGATTTAATCGGCATGCCGGATGCGCCTAGTAGTTTAGATCTTACTGCCACCTCAGACTTCTGTCGAGTTCTAGAGGAGTGAGTTCGGGATGTCGAGAGACAAAGAAAGTACTGATGCTCCCTCGTGGTACTTCACGTGGTTACGAGAGACACAGCCTATCTTTCGTCGATGTTTCCCATCCCGAAGTTATAGTTGATTCTTGGACGTTACGAGTTCGATGAATCAACTTCAGCCCGGCGTCTACAGCACCTCGTTAGCTGCTGTATTGAAGCTTGAACAAGGAAACAAATTTAAGTGTCAATTACTCGATCATTTTCTGTTACCAGGTAAGGTACGGCTTTTCCAACTCTGGTACTGTCTCAGGAAGCAGGTAACATATCGAGGTGATCAAGGGCGTTTATGTCAATTTTCATAGCTGGACCAGCGTCACTTCGTTGTGCGGATAGACAGTGCTAGTCGGCTCGCGAAGAATGCTCCCATCTTTAGGCGTGAGATGAGTCCAGGTATCGTGATCGATACTTTGCATTTCTCCTTCGCCGATGTCTGACCACTTAATGTTTTTGTTTTCCCCTCTCCCCTTGCAGTTTACCAATCTCTTCCCGTTCCACGATACGTCATCGTTAGAGAGTATTCTCCATGCGTCTGTTCTTTCACTGGCTACTTCATTGATTGCTTCTGTACTGATGGCTCATGCACTGAAGACAAAGATTTTTTTTGTTTATTAGTAAAATAAAAAGAAATCACTTGGTATTCTGTGTCCTTATGATTATTTCTTCTGACTTGGACTGTATACACTGGGCACAATGTTTTTTAAGTCTCAAGAGTATACTTAATTTATTTTATTTGAGCTTTACTTTTATGTGTAGTTTTATAGAGTGAAGAGAGGATGATAAGAACTTTCTAAGTTTTCTACCTACAACTCTTTATCAACCATCTTAGATTTATTGATGGAAGGGGTGTGCTGATAGAATTCCCAAATTGGAATCACCTGGCAATAACATCTACACTTGCTGAGAATGTTTGAAGGAACCAAAGCAGACATCTAACCTAATCAACTTAATTGCTTGTCTTGGGGCTTGTATACATTGGCTCGGATTACTCCTGCAAGTGTGGAAGGTAAAAGTATGTGTCTCTTGTTCTCTCTCTTCTCTCGTCTCCTCTCTCTCTCTCTCTCTCTCTCTCTCTCTCTCTCTCTCTCTCTCTCCTCTCTCTCTCATTTTTGGAATCTAGAAGAGAAAGTTTGAGATATTTTCTTAAAGATGAAGAGGGTTACTACATCAGCATCGACCCTATATTCTAATCATCGTCCACTTTCCCCTTTTTAGTGTTCTCTTTTGAAGCTCGTTTGATACGTCTCCGTTTCGTTGCAAACAAAGTTTCCTTTCTGATTTTTTGGAGAAAGGAGAAATCCTTTATTTCCATAAATTCTAGATAAATGTTGAGTTGGCAAACAGCTAACTTAAACACCAAATATGTTCCGAAAAAAAAAATTATTATTATAATTTCGTAAACAAATGCACTAAAAAAACTCATTACGGAACAATGCGAAATGATTATTTTCCGAAAAACTTGTAAAATATGTAACTAAATCGTCTGAAACAACCAAAAACACGAGATAGTCCCTCTTGACTTAACATATAATAATCCAATCTTGAATGGTGGTTTACTTTACTTGGGGAATGAATAAACAAGAAAACATGATATAAGAAGATTTCAGAAAGAGAAAGAACTCTAACAAAAAAGGAAAGATTGGAGGAAATTTGGACGAAAGGCAGATGGGAATATACGAAAAATGGCAATACAACCCAACCTGGAATAGTATATAGACAAAAAACTTGGATATTTAAGAAAGGATCCATAAAAAAATAGTACTTATAAATGTTTGTTAGTTTTAGAGAGCTTAGGGCGTAAGTGATTAGACTAGCAAGTTTAGACTTATACATTTTTTTCTGCTTTGTCTATTGTTCCTCATTGTTAATGATTTCTGACAATCTCTCGTACAAATTTATCTCGTATTTATCTTGTTGCAATCAATAAATTTTCTTGTATTGTTTTAGCTCTCACAATTTGGCGCTAGAAGGAGGGGGCTCACGGATTTTATTTCCCAAATAACCCAACACTTCATCAAGAAGATCTTAGAAAAATAGTGATGTCATCTCTTTGAGGATAGGTTAACGGTCGATCGAGACCAACCCCAGCATGATTTCCTCTTCATTGAGTTTACGATACAAAATCTCAATGTCGAGGAGTGTTAGCCGATACATGAAGCTCGGCTAACATTACCTTCCAAATCAAATTCGAGAGAAAGGAAATCAAGCTTTCTAAAAATCATAGAAACTCTGATCCCACTGATGGATTCTCAGGGAAAATTACCATGACCCTCAGCTCAGTCAACCTCTCGGTTTAAATCTAGAAAGGTAACAAAAATTGTAGGATTCTCGGTCGTGACCATCCTGCATTATACAACGTAATCATGGGAACTCCGTGGATAACCTCCATTAGAGCCGTCCCATCGACTTCTCAACTATGCGTGAAATTCCGAATGCCTTCAGGAATTGACAGGATCTGGGGAAATTTGAAGATTCGCGGATTTGATTCGGTGCAAAGCTAAAACAAAGAAGCACTATGGGAGGATACGAAAATCCAGCCCGAAAAGAAAATAAAATAAAATCTGTGTTGGAGATGGATTGCATCCCTCCTCAAGGCCCATCGGGTGAAAAGTCGGCCCAGGGAATTAACGCATCAGGAAGGGCCCGTGAGCCGATCGCGGGCAAGAGGCAACGGCTTGGTCCCAAGCCGACAGAAAGTTGGTCGTACGGACTTGATGCCCGCAGTATGACACGAGCTCAGAAGTCGCGAGCTGTCTAAGCCGGTCCGTTGTAGCCCGCTTCGAGCTGTTGGTCGGCCCATGAGAAGCCCGGCCCAACAGAAGATGGACCACGAGCTAGGGCGAACAGAGGACCGAAGAGGAGTTATAAAATGGGAGAAGGGACATACAGAAGAGGCAAGTTTTTGGGAGCCAGTCCTAAGAACAAAACATTGTAAACCTAAGATAAAGAACATTTAATCAAAGAGAGCAAATCAGTTTAAGTTATAAACGTCTTCGCAAATAAACCCACAAAATCGAACTAGATCTTCATAAGGATCACCCGACCAACTCCAGATCTAACATTTGGCGCCCACCGTGGGGCATCGCCGAAGTAATGTTACAACTTAAACGATGAGCACTGACGAAGCAACTACCGACGAGCGGCCAGCGCCCGTCCCCGCTGCACCAACCATGACCGAAATCATGGACACCATTCTAGCTCGTTTTCGCCCAGCAGGACGAAGTACAGAAGGCGACGAACGAGCGCCTCGACATACTCGCCGCCGCCCCTATCCCTCCTCTTGGGGCCACGAGAACCCACCTACTGTGCGCCGACAGCTCTTCTCTGTCAACCCTCTTACTGGCGCCCCTGCGCAAGAGGCCCTCCTTCCGACAGCACCGACGGAACAGGCAGCCACCGGCTCAATCTGACATCTGACCTCTCAGATCCCGCAACGAGCCGACAGATCGCGCAGCTTCAACACTCACTCCGGGACATCCACTCAAAGATACACCGCGTGACCAGCTCGGCCCCGGAGATCGAAAGAGTCCTTGAAGCCACCTTGCGCAACCCCTTCACTCGTCGGATTACAGATGTCAAGATCTGACAAGAGCCATACAGCCGTACACCGGCGACTTCGGACCCTACCGACCATATGACGACATTCAACATCGCTGTCGCTCGCGCCCACTTCAGCGACAAAGAAAAGGATGCCGGTTCTTGCCAGCTCTTCGTCGAAAGTCTCTCCGGACCGGCTCTTACGTGGTTCTCTAGGCTTGCTGAAGGTTCTATCGACAACTTCACGACCTCTCCGCCGCCTTCCTAAAGCACTACGTCATGTTCACTCGTGACGGAGCTTCCATCTCGGACCTTTGGAAGATGTCCCAAAGGTTCTTCCGAGAGCCTCAAAGACTACATGGAACGCTTCAAGCAAGTCGTCTCCAGGGTCCACGTTAACGACAAAACCGCTGTCGAGGCCCTACGACACACACTGTGGATCAATTCCGAGTTCCGCAAAAACCTCTACTCTCACCCTACTGTGTCCCTGCAAGACGCTCTTGCATCGCGCCCAAAAACTTCATCATGCTCGAGGAAGATAAACGCGGGTTCTATACAAAGCAGAATACAGCCAAGCAGACGGCTCCCAAATCTGCGGACACGCCTCTTCGAGCCGCGACAACACGCGCCCTACGCCAGAGGTGAGAAGAAGAAATCCACCGTGTATGCCGTCGCGGGAGACGAAGCTTCCGCCTCCGCGTTGATCGTCCGCGAGCCAGGTGGAATGTCTGGGAAAGGGATAGCGATGGCAAAGTCGTCCCCCCCCCCCCTGCGAACTAGCATTGCAAGTGTTCCCCCAAACGACCTTCGACGAAAACAAGTACTGTGACTACCATAAGGCAGGACACGACACCAAGGAGTGCACGCAGTTACACAAGCTCTTACTAGCGGCCTTCTCTAACGGCCATACAAACATCGGGCCTCCTCGATCCAAACAAAACAAGAACAGTAAGAGTTGGTCCAAAACTAAAGACAAGAAAAGAACCGCCAGCGCAGCACGCAGAGCCCTGCACGACGGTCTGAACCGATTGCTGCTCGCCAGGACGATCATTCGTCTTCTGATGACGATAAACCTAAGTCCCCGGCGTAAGATATTTACTATCCTCGCCGGTTCTTCCTCATCGTCCTCCAACCAAGGAACCACCTCACCACGATCTTGAACTACGCTCAAAAGAAAAGCTCCTCTCACTCACAGCATTCCTCAGCCGAATGATTGCAGCAGAGCCGACCTACGAGTAAAACTCAGCTCGAAAGCCGCGGACAAGCGCAGACAACTAGCTCCTGGCCCTGCTGATTTGCGCGCCAAACTCAACCGAAGGTCGCGGTATGCGCGAGCAACCGGACCAAGGACCCCTTGACCCTACGAACCAAACTCAACTCGAAGGCTACGGGATATGCGCGAGCAACTGAACCAGGTCCTGATGACCTGCGCGCAAAACTAACTCAAAGACAACGGATACGCCCGAGCCAACTGGACCAAGGTCACTCGATACTGCGCACCATCTCAACTCCAGAGTCGCGGACCTTCGCGATCGTCTGAACTCAACCGTCCCTGACCTTCGGGTCAAACTTCACAAACTCCGTAGTACCGCATCCGATACCCATGCGACTAGGCTGAGTGTTATCATGGAGGATCCCCACCACCTGCGACGACTCGGTTCGTTCTGTTAAGGAATTTCGTCGCAAAGCCACGACCGCCAGGAACTGGCATCCGTTCCGAGAATGATCCCAGATCACTTTCTCCGCTGCCGATCTGGCCGCGTTCATGTTCCTCATAAGATCCTCTCCTCGTTGAACTCGGAATCGGCGATTGCAGGTAACGAAGATACTCGTCGACACCGGCAGCTCGTCGATCTGATCTTTCAAGCGACCTTGGATAAGATGCGAGTCGATCCGCGTCAAATCAAGCCATCCACTAAGAGCGCTTACACGGCTTTAATGGATATCTGAAACGGTGTTGGGGAACGATACGACTTCGATGTATCCGTTCAAGGAATAACCAAACACGTTAAGTTCTCAATCACTACGATGTTCATGCGCCTACAACGTGATCCTCGGGACCCCTTGGATACATTCCATGAAGCCATCCTTCCATATATCATCAATGTATCAAGTTTCCCGGAGCCAATGGTCGGATACTCACGATTCGAGGTGACCACTGCAATGAAAATCAAAGCTCGCTGGCTAACCCACACTCAACACGGTGGCACCAGACACAGTCGAGAAACTTTACCCACTTAAAGAGGAAATTGTTGAAATCGGCATCGATCCTGCCCGACCCAAGCAGAAAGTCAGAGTAGGAGCCTATTTAGCCGACGACCGCAAAGATCGCATCATCTCCTTCCTCACCAGCAACGTCTCACTTTAGTCTGGACGACAACCGACATGCCGGGGATCGATCCGGCCGTGACTGTCCACGAACTCAATGTAGATCCAACTTTCAGGCCGGTACGCGCAAAAAAACGAAAGCTCGGACCCGAGTGTGCTAAGGTGGTGAATGACGAAGTTGATCGACTTGCTCTCGACCGATTTCATTTCTGAGTTCGGTATCCCGAGTGGCTCGCGAACCGGTCGTCGTCCGAAAGAAAAATGGCAAGTGGCGCGTCTGCGTCGATTTTACTGATCTCAACAAGGCGTGCCCCTAAGGATAGCTTCCCTTTCCCGGCATTATCGACGCGCTTAGTTGAATCCACTTCTGGTAATGAGCTTCTTAGCTTCATGGACGCCTTCTCTGGGTACAATCAAATTTTGATGCCACCCAGACGACGCGAGAACGACCGCATTCATCACCGATCGCGGTAATACTGCTACAAAGTCATGCCTTTTCGGTCTCAAAAACGCTGGCGCGACCTATCAGTGACTCGTTAACAAGATGTTCGCCGATCAAGTTGGCACACGATGGAAGTCTACATTGACGACATGCTCGTCAAGTCCTTACGAGGCAACCGATCACCATCGCGCATCTGGACAATTGTTTCTTCATCTCAACAAATATGGAATGAAACTCAATCCGGCCAAGTGCACATTCGGAGTAATGTCCGGGGAATTTCTTGGCTATATCGTCACTCAAAGAGGCATTGAGGCTAACCCGAAGCAAATCTCAGCAATCCTCGAGCTCCTAAGTCCCAAAAAACAGCAAAGAGGTCCAGCGATTAACAGGCCGGATTGCGGCCCTAAATCGATTCATCTCCCACGATTCAACGGACAAATGCCTCCGTTCTTCGAGCTCTTCGAGGGAACAAAAGATTTATTTGGGACGATAATTGTGAGGAGGCCTTCGGCCGACTTAAAGCGTACCTCACCACACACCGGTTCCGGCGAAGCCAGAGGAAGGAGACATCATGTATCTATACATAGCCGTGTCCTCCCACTGCTGTCACTAGCGTCCTTGTCCGCGAAGACCGGCGGCGAACAGAAGCCCATCTTTTAACACAAGTAAGCGAATGGTAGATGCAGAAACTCGCTAACTCCACGCTAGAAAAAATGGCACTCGCCGTAGTCACCTCAGCGAGGAAACTCTGGCCTTATTTCCAATCACACTCGATCGTCGTGCTGACGAATCAACCTCTCCGGACCATCATGCAAAATACGAACCAGTCCGGTCGACTCTCCAAGTGGGCCGTCAAGTTAAGCGAACATGACATCACCTACAAAAACCGATCTGCGTGAAGTCACCAGGTCCTTGCCGATTTTCTGATCGAATTGGCTCCCGAGCTTGAGTCCCACCTTGTCCTGCAGAAGCCAGCTGCGGTGTTACACGTCGATGGATCATCAACAACTAAAGGCTCTGGAGCCGGTGTCCAACTCCAATCCCCTACCGGCGAGTTAATCCGCCAATCCTTCCGTCTGGACTTTTCCGGCTTCCAACAATGAGGCTGAATACGAGTCTCTATCGCCGGAATGCAACTCGCCAAAGCCGTCGGTGCAACGCGCATCGATGCTATTGCGACTCTCAGCTCGTCGCCCATTAATATAACAGTGATTACGATGCACGGAACGACCGCATGGAAGCCATATCTCAAAGTAGCCCAGGAACTTGCAATCTCTTTTGAGCATTTCACCCTCACCAAGGTTCCTCGTGGAGAAAACGTATGTGCCGACGCACTCGCCGCCCTCCCTGTCAGGCAACTCAAGCGATCAAGTGCAATGCACGATCTCTATACCGACTTCACCGCATTCCTCATCCGAGCATAACGGATCGCCAACGACGATAAGCGCGACAATCGTCGTTGCCATTTCTTCATCCGACGCTCCGCAGCCACGGAAATGACTGGACCGCACCCCTTTCATCCATTTCTCCGGCACACACACACCCCGCTTACCATCGATAAATGCGGCAAGCTCGACGCGCTCAAGGAATCGCAGCTGCGCCAATTACGTTCTCATGAATAACACCCTTGACGCGATTAACAACAAATAAAATCCTTCATTACTTACTTGTCTAAACGGGAAGAGGTTGTACCTCGTCATGGGCCGAACTGCACAACGTAGAAGCTGACACCACTCCGCGCGACGCGCCCTCGCCGCTCAAGCGTTAAGAGCCTGGACGATATTACTGGCCGACCAT